>JADDOH010008312.1:0-36772 GCA_016648135.1 Agrypnia vestita
TTTACAAAATGAAAAACTTGAAATACGCGTTATTTACGAGTACGAGTTCCACCGTGGCACCAGTGCTGCAGAAACGGCTCGAAGGATTAATGATGTGTATGGCGACGGTGCCGCAAAAGAAACACAGTGCGTTTTTGGTTCCAACGTTTTCGTTCTGGAAATTTCGACCTGCAGAACAAGCCCCGTGGACGGCCGGAGACCAAAGTTGATAATGAAGAATTGAAGGCTATTGTGGAAGCGGATCCATCGCACACCACATCCGAGTTAGCTGCAGGCTGCGGTGTTAGTGATAAAACTGTTTTAATCCACTTGAAGCAAATTGGTAAGGTGAAAAAGCTTGAAAGGTGGGTACCTCACGAATTGAGTGAAGCAAATCAACAACCGAACGCGGCGTTGACTGCTGCGTTGCATTACTCAACCGGCACAATAATGAAGGGATTTTAAATCGAATCATTACCTGTGATGAAAAGTGGATCCTGTACGATAATCGGAAGCGCTCATCGCAATGGCTGAACCCTGCCGAACCAGCCAAACCATGCCCCAAGCGAAAATTGACTCCAAAAAAGTTACTTGTGAGCGTTTGGTGGACTAGTGCTGGTGTCGTTCACTACAGCTTTCTTAAATCTGGCCAGACGATTACGGCAGATGTCTATTGTCAGCAACTGCAAACCATGATGGAAAAGCTAGCTGCTAAACAACCGAGGCTGGTTAATCGCTCTAGGCCACTGCTGCTTCATGATAACGCTAGACCACACACTGCACAACAGACGGCTACCAAATTAGAGGAGCTTCAATTGGAATGTCTAAGACATCCACCGTACTCTCCGGACCTTGCCCCAACAGATTACCATTTTTTTCGAAATTTGGATAACTTCTTGCAAAGGAAAAAATTCCGATGGGGCAGTCCAAACCGCCTTCAAAGATTTTATTGATTCCCGTCCGAAAGGTTTTTTTAGTAAAGGGATCGATGAACTACCTATGAGATGGCAAAAGTGCATAGATAGCAATGGTACATACTTTGATTAAATAAATATATTATAATAAAAAAAAATCGGCTTTATGTTCCTCCCATACTAAACATCAATTTCATATGTAAGGACCTAATATCATACTATTATAACGTGCACGTTATAATATATTATATTATAAATAAGGATCAATTATATTGTAAATAAACACGACATCAAAAACTAGGATATAATATGGCATTCATTCGTGTTCGCGCGTCGCGCCCGCGAAACGGCGAAACGTCAAGGACGACTGCACGGGGTATCGGGGATCAAAGCGTCGAAGGCTTCCCGCACGCGAACGAAGGGCACGCTCGCGAGGGGAGAGCGCTTCCCGCTCGCGGACTAGAGAGCACTCGCCCACTCGCCGCACGCGAGGGATTTAATAGTAGGACTACAAATGAAGCGAACACATTGTAGTGTCCAAATTGGTGAACGTGTGCTTGTTGAAGTCTTCATTCTGAAATGAAGTTTTTTCCTTCGCTAACAGCTAGGCGTGTCTCCATGTTTGGTAGAAACGATGGATCAACAGCTAACGGTATTTTCTGCGTGCTTTCAGAGGTAAGACGCGTTTTATTAGATGCGGGTATGTTTGGATCACAAGGCGAGAGTCCAACCACACTACCAACAAGCTAGTGCTTCATAGGGTGGCAGGCTTGCCGCACGAGAGACTACATCGGTGCGACACGTTGTTTTAAGTGCCACCTTTACGGCCACCTAAGCAAATCCTATAAACAGACAAAAGAAACATGTCAACACTATGTGGAAGAGGTACATAATGCTCTAACAAGGCCAAACAGGAATAGTGTGCTACGTGTACGAGATTTAAAAAGAGTGTCGACAATTCAACAGGAAGTGCGGTATGCCCAGCATACAAGGTGGTGGTGGAATTGGCGTTAAGACAACCAATTATGGCTGGGAGAGACATAAGGTTCGGTCAGATTAACGTCGCAAGATAGCGCGCTATGTCACTTGAGACGCAGCGCGCGATCCAAGATTTAGATCTCTCAATCGCACTAATGCAGGAGCATTACACTTGTAAAAACAGGTCGCCCGGGATTGAGACACCACAACTGATGGTTGAGGAGGGAGTGTCGCCGGGTGCAGGGTTTTGGTCGACACTTGTCAGCTAAAGCCGCTGTACCTGTCACATCCCTCTGATAAGCATCGGGTGTGCGTCTCCGTCGTACTGGAGGGCACCGAGATATATTTCATCTCGGTCTGCTATAAGTATATGTACATTAGGGTACTATAAGTACATCCGAGATTCTTCTAGAACGTTCTCCTTCCAGAATATTTTAGACCTATATAGAACGTTCTGGAACCTTCTAGAGTCACCCACACACTCCACCACTCAGTTTGGAACTTTATTGAACTTTCGGGAATATTCTAAAATTTCTCCTTCCAAAACATTCTAGAGCTTTATGGAACCTTCTATACTCATTGACACACTCTCAAAATTAAATATCGATATATCAGTATATCGATATTTTATTGAAAAATATCGATATTTGTCGTCGATATTTTTTTTCGCGATATATCAAATATCGATATTTTTTTTCGAGTATCAAATTAGTATCTTTTTCAATATATTTTTAAGGGCGAGTTTTTTTTGTTTTTTGGTCACCGATATTTTTTTGGTCGCCAAAATCGATATATTTTTCCTGGCGACCTTTTTTTTTGGTCGCCAAAATCACTTTTTTCCCATACTTCCCTTACTTCTAATACATTTTTGGAAAAAATAATATCGAAAAATATCGATATATTTTTCTCGATATATATCGATTATTTTAGATACTTTTTTAAAATATCGATTCGATATATATCGATTTTTTTTTTCATTTACCCATCCCTAAATGCTGCCCCCTAATGCACGCAACTTCATTAGTGCTGTTGGTACATATGAATAGCCTTATAAGGTAGTAATAAACTTAAATTTAATTAAGGTTACTGTTTAGTTAGAATCATTTAGTTATAACGTTTCTGACATATGTATCGTGAGTGATTATTTGTGTAAGCGTACTAACACAGATTAATCACTATGCATCACACCTTCACGAATGCTGTATGAGCCAAAAAAATAACATTTAAATCAAAACGATTCAATTCACACTACAATATATTATATTTTGATTTCGATGACCTTTTAAAGGGTCCTAGAGTACTTTCTCCTAATAACGTGGCCAGTCTATATCAGTCTCCTCGATCTCATATCTGTCCCTATTATGTATTGTGTGAAAATCTCGTGATGTTTTGGTTGGCAAAAATATGCTTTCGATTATAGAACATAAATGGCCTAAGTATTCCGTGAAGAAATTTGTTTTTAAACGGGCGCGTGGATGGCTTTTTCTCGTTTTTTCATGAAGTTCCGGATTATGCATTCATAAAACACTATCGACTTCACAGTCACGCTTTAGACGTAGAATATTGACCTGAAAAGGTTCTGCGGTGCTTTCAGTGCTAATCTTCTCGGCGAGTTGTAAAGAAAGGTCATTTTTTTCGGATCTTTGGGTTGCTAAGTATTTGAATGAATGTCTAAGGATTACAAGGAAAACCATGAATATTTCATGGTTTTCCTTGTAATCCTTAGATATTTTGTTTTCTCAACGTTCACTCTTATGTCAATTTGCCTTACCCATGTTGTAGTAAATAAAGTTATTAAAATTCGATGGTTATGTGTTTTGTTGAAATCATTTAATTTGTAAATCATGCTAATATTATTGTAATAAGAATTATGATCTTATTTTTCAAATTTGATAAAAAAATATTTTTAGTAGCTCTTTTTATAAATATTTTGTTCCAAATAATTATAATAATAATTCATTTTAAAATAGTGAAATTACTTTGGTTGTGTAACTTAATCAAATTTTATTAATAGCATTACTTAATTCACTTTAAATTCGTACATACATACCAGTGGCGTGCAATGGGTATAAACTTACGTTATGATGTGACCGACTATATACCTATATTAAAAATATGTAAATACGCATATACCTATAAGGGTATTTACATTTTTTTTTTAAATTTAACTGTATATAATGAACTATTTTTAGTAGCTTCAATCCACAAAAATAACTGCACTATAAAAGTGTAAACAATATTTCCTAAATAAATAAATATTTTATATATAGGTAATACGGTAAATAATTTTCATTATATTTTGAAGACGATTTATATATAATTAAATCGGGAACAATACTAATTTCAGATATACGTTTCTTTTCACAAATATAAATCAAACATTTTATGATATTATCGATCGCAATGTCGTCGTAAATAATCAATTTGATACGACAGATGGTATTTACATACACCATAGAAATGACAAATAGAATTTACACCGAAAGTTTTGAGTGGAATTTGAAAAAAATTACATTTCTCCAATGACCTGCGCGTAGTTCTTACCTGGCATAGGAACTTTCGAAGAAACACGCTATTCTATGAAAAATTTACTTGTCTATTACACAAAATTCTCAGCATAGAACTAAGTAAAAATAAAAATGTCCTTAGGTTTTCACGGCTGTTCAGAATCTTCTATGTATAGTTTTCTGGGATATTCTGCCGTGTATATGTGACCTCTCTGGCCAATGTTTCGGATCCCATTGCAGGGTTCACATCAGCCCTGATGACGGACCCTGCAATTGGATCCGAAACGTTGGCCAGAGAGGTCACATATACATGGCAGAATATCCCAGAAAATTATGAGTAAAAATACACGGTTCAAGACGAGTTTCTTCTCGACTTGACTAGATCTATGGAACAAATTTGTTGGGCGCAAACAAGTGAGATAAATGAAGAATTGACATGATGTTGGTACAGAAACGTCAGAAATAAAACTTCTAGCCGTAGGACGAATTACGACTAAAATTTTAAATCAAATTTTTCTTAGGATAAGGATTATTTAATTCATATTTGTTTCATATTTGAATCTTTACTAATGCACAGCTTTTTTGCTTGTATGCGCTGCACGCCACTGATACATACATAGTTTGATAAAAAAAAAAAAAAAAAATTTTTTGTCAATTACTTCCACCACTAGCATAAATTTAATAGAATTATCTAAATTAGAAGCTTCTAGGAAAAAAATATTTCAATAGAAAACAATCGATATATATATATATATATATTGTGACGTGACAAATTCGTATGTTCAATTTTTGCCCCCTCGCTATATTCAAATTAGCTGCCCGGTAATTTTTAGTCTATGACACGTTTCATCTATGAAGATGTACGAATTGTCGTTTCGCTTTACGAGTTGTCAATCTCCATTTTTCACGCGTGCGAAAGCCACTCGCAGGCAAAATGTAAGGTTTACTCGTCTGGGCCCCGTTAAGGATAAATATTCAAACATATTCTGATACTATAGAAATATAATTAACGTCATTAACGTAACTACAGGACGGTAATTGGATGGGTCATCTGGGTTTGACTGTGGCTTTTTCAGAAGTGGAGTAATGTGTGCCGTTTTGAAAGCTTTAGGAACTGTCGATGTGGAGAAGGACAAATTAATCACTTTAACAATAAACGGACTGATCTCTTCTATACACCTTTTTAACAACCAAGTTGGTATAAAGGTGTCAATAAGGTTGTCACATATCCTGTAGAAGTTGTGTAGCGCTGAATGCCACTTGCCAGCAAGCCATGCTAGTCAGTTTGATTTAAGAAATAATTTATCAAGTCATAATTGCCTTTACTAAATATGTCAATTTTACTTCTCTCGCTAACTAGGGAAGTAAAATTGAAAAAAAAAAAAATAAAGATTTTGGCAGACAGAGAAGAGCAAGAGAGAGAGAGAGAGGGAGAGAGAGAGAAGAGAGAGAGCGAGAGAGAGAGAGGAGGAGAGAGAAGAGAGTAGAGAGAGATATATTATATTATATATATTAGATTAGATATATATATTATATATATATATATATATTATAGAGACTATATATATATATATATATATATATCTTAGGTCCTTTCATATGAAATTGGCGTTTTGCCGTACTGGCAAATTTGATCTCAAATATCTTCTCTTTGGTTAGGAATTCCAAATCCAAATTTATACAGCTATTTACTCATGTATTTGTGTTTTGAAAATTATAATTCATTTGTTTTTTCCTCAATTGTTTTTTTCTTTGCGTCACTCAGTTTACAAAATGAAAAACTTGAAATATCGCGTTATTTACGAGTACGAGTTCCACCGTGGCACCAGTGCTGCAGAAACGGCTCGAAGGATTAATGATGTGTATGGCGACGGTGCCGCAAAAGAAAACACAGTGCGTTTTTGGTTCCAACGTTTTCGTTCTGGAAATTTCGACCTGCAGAACAAGCCCCGTGGACGGCCGGAGACCAAAGTTGATAATGAAGAATTGAAGGCTATTGTGGAAGCGGAATCCATCGCAAACCACATCCGAGTTAGCTACAGGCTGCGGTGGTAGTGATAAAACTGTTTTAATCCACTTGAAGCAAATTGGTAAGGTGAAAAAGCTTGAAAGGTGGGTACCTCACGAATTGAGTGAAGCAAATCAACAAACGCGAGTTACTTGTGAGCGTTTGGTGGACTAGTGCTGGTGTCGTTCACTACAGCTTTCTTAAATCTGGCCAGACGATTACGGCAGATGTCTATTGTCAGCAACTGCAAACCATGATGGAAAAGCTAGCTGCTAAACAACCGAGGCTGGTTAATCGCTCTAGGCCACTGCTGCTTCATGATAACGCTAGACCACACACTGCACAACAGACGGCTACCAAATTAGAGGAGCTTCAATTGGAATGTCTAAGACATCCACCGTACTCTCCGGACCTTGCCCCAACAGATTACCATTTTTTTCGAAATTTGGATAACTTCTTGCAAAGGAAAAAATTCAACTCCGATGGGGCAGTCCAAACCGCCTTCAAAGATTTTATTGATTCCCTTCCGAATGGTTTTTTTAGTAAAGGGATCGATGAACTACCTATGAGATGGCAAAAGTGCATAGATAGCAATGGTACATACTTTGATTAAATAAATATATTATAATAAAAAAAAATCGACTTTATGTTCCTCCCATACTAAACGTCAATTTCATATGTAAGGACCTAATATTAAGACGTAGCATTGCCGACAAGCCATTTCGTTTACTAAAAAAAATGCCCCTCGGACTTACATGCACATCATGCTCCGACAGAAGGTTCCGGAAAAGTCCGCTCTAGAAAGTTCTGGAAGGAGCACATTCTAGAAAATTCCCGAAAGTTCTATAAGGTTCCAAAATAAGTGGCGAAGTGTGTCAGTGAGGCAAGAACATCCCAGAATGTCTGGTAAAGCTCTAGAAAGTTCTGGAAGGGAAATGTTCTAGAAGATTCCCGAAAGTTCTTTAAGGTTTCAAACTGAGAGGCGGAGTGTGTCAATGAGTATAGAAGGTTCCAGAATGTTCGATAAAGCTCTAGAATGTTTTGGAAGGAGAACATTTTAGAATATTCACGAAAGTTCAATAAAGTTCCAAACTGAGTGGTGGAGTGTGTGGGTGACTCTAGAAGGTTCCAGAATGTTAGAACTGTGTACACCAAACAATTCATCTATGGTTATTTAATTTTTTTTTGTTCCTGTCACTTTTCTGTTGAGTCATCTGTTTCTGTTTTACTTAAAGGAATATATAATATTAAAAACTAATTCAATCCTGTGTTGTTATTGCTATAACCCATCAGGTTGTGGGCCCAGAATACGTGATAAATAATAGTACGCAAATAGTTTCTTTGTCAAGATCGATTATTTTAATATTGACAAGATTAAATACGAGATGCCGAAAAACGAAGTTCCATCACCGCCATTGCCAGCGCCTACAGCAATGAGTTCTGGAATAACAGTTAATTTTGAGAAGCTCAGTGGTTTATCAATTTATGGAAATTGGAAATTTCCATAATTTGATATACCATAATTTGATATAATTGGAAACGAGGATCTGTGGGATTGCATCGAAGAGTCCGCATCAGGTGTTCCCAAGGTCAACGATGATCGAAAGCAACTACGAGCACTTGCAAAAATATGTTTAATGGTGCAGTCGGTGTCGTACATGAACGTCGCGTCGCGTTCATGTACGAAACGCAAACACTGGGTTTGAAGTTTGGAATAACCTAAAAACGGCTTTTGAAGATAAGGGGCTCTGTAGACGTCTTGGACTTTTACGTACATTGTTTGGATTGAAATTGGAACAATTTAGTGATATGAAAGCGTACCTCTTGAAGATCACGGACCTAGATCAACAACTTCGAGACATAAACGCTTCATTAGACGATGATTTTTTGTCAGTGTTAATGTTAAGCGATTTGCCGCCGGATTATGATCCGCTCATTATGACATTGGAAAATTCGAACATTAAATTGTGTAGTGAAACAGTAAAAAGCAAATTACTACAAGAAAATTTACGCAGAGACTTTGACAAATGTGAAGAAAGTGCAATGTTTACAAACCGGGTTACAAAAAATAACAACAAACATCCTACGAAGTTTAAGTGCTTCATATGTCAAAAACCGAATCACTGTGCTAAAAACTGTCCGACGAAAACAAACAAAAATGATAAACGAAGTAAAAAATGTGAAAAAGCATTGAACGGAACATTATTGACTGCATTAGCTGTAGACATTAACTGGAATGCTTGATATGTCGACTCCGGCACGACTGTCACATGACAAACAACAAAAATTTACTAAAAAACTATGTTGTGGATACTCCGCGGTTATAAACAGTTGCTAACAATCAAAAGACACATAGTGAAGGACATGGTGACGTGGAATTGTTGTTAGAAGGACGCACTCAAACTAAGAAAATAAGTGAGGTTATGTACGTGCCATAATGGCTTCAAAAGAACTCGAAGTGCGTTTTGATACACAGAAGTGTAACATTTATTATGGCAATATTGTTGTTGTCAGCGCTACAAAAGTAAATGATGTTTACCAATTGGATACACGAGTCAATAATCAACAAATGAACGCGAGCTTGCTACGGCGTGCCGTTCGGTGAGTTTGGTAGAGTCAGAGGTCCAGTCTACGGGCAATGATCGCGCAGAAGCTGTGAATTTGTGTGAGGCGAACCCATCACAGGAGTTACGGCATCGCAGACTCGGGCATCTGAATAGGCGAAATATGAATTTACTGAAACTAGGTATGGCTAGTGGAATTGATTATACTAACAGTAAACATACTCCCTGTGTAGTTTGTGTTGAAGGGAAGCAAAGCAGACTACCATTCCCAAAGCAGTCTTATAACAGAGCCACTGAGAAACTAGGTCTTATACATTCTAATCTATGTGGGCCTATGTCAGTTTCCTCGTTTAGTGATGCTAAATATCTATTAACATTTATAGATGATTTCACAAAAATGACATTTGGTTACTTTATTCAAAGTAAAGATGAAGTATTGTCTGTATTTAAGATTTTCAAAAATCTGGTGGAAAATCAAACTAATTTAAAAATAAAGATGCTTTGAACAGACAATGGTCGTGAATATGTTAATAAAAGGTTCCAGATATGAAAAAGAGCATGGCATCGAACATCAGACGACTGTGCCATATTCACCACAACGGTGTGGCGGAGCGGGCCAATCGCACAATTATGGAGGCAGAACGATGCATGCTGCAAGATGCTGGACTAGACCGGAGGTTGTGGGCAGAGGCATTGAATACGGCAACATTTATTAAGAATAAGTCACCAAGTAAGGCAGTGAGAGGCACTACACCAGAAGAAAAATGGTCTGGTATTAAAGTCAATTTATCTAATTTAATAATATTTGACTGTGTTGCCTATGCAATGATCCCCGACGAAAAACGTAAGAAATTAGATGCAAAGAGTAAACCGTATATCTTTGTGGGATATTGTAGTGAATCAAAAGGATACAGGTTAATTGATCCAGAATTTTTTTCCAAATGTGTCAAATCTAGAGATGTGCAATTCTTAGAAAGGAAAATGTACAGAGATTTGAAAATAAATTATAAAAATTGCACTGCATTGGAGGATTGTTAGTTACATCTCGCTCGTAATGAAATGAATGAAGTAAATACAAATGAAAATGATGATGTTAATCTATTGCCTGCTATAGAGCTAACTGATTCAAGCAACTTTGATACGGGTTTTTCTGACTCCAGCTTTCTCAATGACCCCAATGACGTCACATGGAATCCTGACATGACTGTCAATCAAGGATCAAGTGATTATGAGTAACTGTAAATACTGTGCTTGCCATGACAGCAGCAAGTCACGGTGTTGAACCACAGACGACAGAGGAAGCGTTATCAGGACCCGATAAAGACCACTGGAGAGAAGCCATTGAGGAAGAGTATAAGTCAGAATATAATATAATATAATTTAATAAAGCTTTGAACTTAACACTACTGCCTGCAGGAAAGAAAGCTGTGAAATGTAAATGGGTTTTTAAAAAGAAACTTGAACTAGAAGATCAGTTAATTCGTTATAAAGCACGTCTTGTGGCAAAAGGGTTTACTAAGAAATATGGGATCGACTACAAGGAAACGTATTCACCTGCAGTACGATACTCAATTATACGCACATTAATTGCCCTGGAAGTCAACACAGTTGCACAGTTGCACATTGACCATATGGATGTCAAGACGGCCTTCTTAAATGGAGAATTACACAAGACTGTGTATATGGAACAGCCCGATGGATACAAAATAAATGGTAAGGAAAACCATGTATTCAAACTGAATAAAGCAATATATGGACTTAAACAGGCATCCAAGGCCTGGTATGATAAGATTGATAGTGCCTTGATAGACCTTCAGTTCAGAAAAACACTCAGTGAGTGTTTACTTAAAGTCAAACACCCGTGGAAATCTTACCATGTTGGCCCTGTATGTCGATGATATTCTTATCTTTAGCAAGGATACACCAGAGAAGAAAAAATTGTAGGAGGAACTGATGAGAAAATTTGAAATGAAAGATCTTGGCCGAGCTACACATGTTTTGGGAATGAGATTAAGCCAAGAACAAAATAAAATTATTCTTGATCAGAAAAATTACCTACGGAAGGTATTAGAGGACTTTAATATGGTTGATTGTAAAAGCCTATGAATACACCCTTGGAATGTGGTATGAAACTTGAAAGGGGAGACCAGACTGATGCTGATTCTAAGTATAGAAGTCTTGCTGGATGTATTATGTACATAGCCGTTTGTACTAGACCAGGCATTGCACATGCAGCAAGCTTATTGAGCCAGTTTAATAATTGTCACATATGAAAAATCTTCATTAACTATTACAGGATATGTAGATGCAGATTACTGGTTACGTGTTTACAATAGTAACTCTACAGTGTCATGGGAGAGCCGTAAACAAAGAACAGTGGCTCTATCGAGCACAGAGGCGGAATACATGGCATTATGCGAAGGAGCAAAGGTAGCTAAATTTATTAGAAGTTTTCTTTATGAATGTTTAGGTAAATACTTATCAGTGACTTTGTATAACGACAGTCAGTCAGCGCAGAGGATCTGTAATAGTGAAATTAATCATAGCCGCAGTAAGCACATAGACATTAGGCATCATTACATAAGACAGATTGTGAACGATAAAATTGTTACATTAGAATATTTGTCTACAGGACATAAGCCTGCAGATGTCTTAACTAAATGTTTAAGTAAAGATAAACATCATAATTGTGTTTCTCAGCTTGTTTTACAAATTGTTTAGTTTAAGGGCAGGTGTTAGAACTGTGTACACCAAACAATTTGTCTATGGTTATTTAATTTTTTTTTGTTCCTGTCACTTTTCTGTTGAGTCATCTGTTTCTGTTTTACTTAAAGGATTATATACTATTAAAAACTAATTCAATCCTGTGTTGTTATTGCTATAACCCATCACAGAACGTTCTATATAGTTTTAAAATATTCTGGAAGGAGAACGTTCTAGAATATTCCCGAATGTTCTATAAGGTTTCAAACAGTTTGGCGGGGTATGTCAGGGAGTCTAGAAGGTTCCAGAACGTTCGATAAAGCTCTATAAAGTTCTGGAAGGAGAGCATTCTAGAAGATTCCCGACAGTTTCATAAGGTTCCAAACTCAGTGGCGGAGTTTATAGGTTTCAGAAGATTTAGAGTAGGTTTCAGAATGCTCTAGAAAGTTCTAGATAGAGAAAGTTTCATAAATTTCTATAAGGTTCGAAACTGAGTGGTGGATTATGTCAGTGAGTCTAGGAGGCTCCATAAAGTTCTAGAAGATTCGAGAATGCTTTAGAAAGTTGTGGAAGGAGAAATTTATTCGAGCTTTCATTAAGATCTATAAGGTTCCAAAGTGAGTGACGGAGTGTATCGATGAGGTTCGAGAATGCTCTAAAAATTTCTGGAAGGAGAAATTTCTAGAAGCTTTCAGAAAGGTTTATAAGGTTCCAAACTGAGTAGCGGAGTATGTCGGTAAGTCTAGAGGTTCTAGAATGAATTATAATGTCGTCGATAATGAATGAATGCGAAACATCAGCGTTTAACGCCGAAGCAATACACCCCAACGTATTGCTAAAAAATTTCGCAGCTACGGTGCGCTAAAATATCTGTTAATATTTTGGCAAGGCGAAAACGGTCCAACAAACACATTCGGCGGGCCCATTCTGGAACAATCTGAAGTATTTGCGGCCTTCCCATAACAAAACAATGTGCTAGAATGCACATTTTCGTCACCCACTCCCACCAACGCTCAGCCACCCCCACCAAACTCGCACATTTTCAATGGGACACCAAGGGCTATCCACCACCATAACCACCAGGGGGTGGTAGTTTCTGGTTGTGAAGAAAACTTGGCGGATAGGGAAACACGGGTTTCTTTATATATATATATATATATATATATATTGATTCCGCGACGTTATCCGCCCGCCGTTGCTAGTAAGCAAACTTTTCTAATGATTTTAATTTGAAAAAACCAATAAAATTTCTAAAAATCCGAAATTATGCTATAATTATTATTTTTTTTAACGAAAATTTGATAGATCTTCTTGATCGTCGCCACGAGTCTGCTCGCAAAGTTTCAGCTCGATTGGATCACGGGAAAATGGTTAAAAATCGATCCAAAGTTTTTTCACCCGGCAAGCAAGCAAGCAAGCAAACGCCACGAGTTAATATAAAGGGAGTAAAAAAGCATAAAATTTCTGATTAAACTGACCCAATTTAAAAATGCCAGTCGAATACGATGGAAATGAAACACGAAAACAGATACTTCAACACTTCGCGGTTGAATGAATCATTTGTCTCTTTAATAACTTTATATTCTCTCAAACCTTTGCGCATAAATAACGCCTCCATCCCAATCAGCGTCAGCTACGGGAAGGGCAGCATAAAAGGGAAACGAGATATTTCCATTTGAATTATGGAAGAAATGCGGGAAATCTTTCCGTTCCGTCTACACCTAATAAATACTACCCCATTTATAAATAATTAAGGGAAGCGAAAATTCTAAATTTTATACATATTTCCATAAAATACGAAAGCATGACATTTCTTCGTGTGCTACGAAACTTTAGATTATCTTTTTTCAAAGTAAGAAAACACTTTGTGGCTTGACATTATTAGACATTTAAGAATAAATTAAATACTATGTTTTAAACCACTTTATCGCTATATATTTGTCAACTAGTTTCGGTTGGACTCAACCTTCTTCGGGACAATTATAATATATATTATAATTGTCCTGAAGAAGGTTGAGTCCAACCGAAACTAGTTGATAAATATATAGCGATAAAGTGGTTTAAAACATAGTATTTAATTTATTCTTAAATGTCTTTAGATTATTTCTTTCTCTTTATTTTAATATAGGTACCTATGCTATACTCCTCTTCGAAAACTTTTTTTGCTTTCCAACCGTAATTATGCTGGAAATAAGTTTTATTTTATTTATTTTCAACCTTAAACTGACAACGACATGGAAGAAAAAATCTCATTTACTCTGCGTAATATATTTTTTTTTTTTTTTACAATATCATTAACATTAGGTGTTGATATAAAAGTGTTTCGTTACCGCGCCACGCCGCCGCCGGCCGCGGATCGAAATGATAAGGTGTGATTGGTCAAAATTGACGCTCGATGTTATTCCGCACCAATAGCTAACAAGGATTTTAAATCTTATAAAATTTGACAGTTGTAACGCCCTATGGGCCGGTTGTTTCAAGTTGGATTAAAGTAAGCGTTCTCTTAAAGCATAGATTTTTACGTTCTCCACCAATCAGACAATCCGTTTTCGTAAAAATCTATGCTTTTATCGACCGCTTACTTTGATCGAACTTGAAACAACCGGGCCTGTGTCGGTGTCTTTCTTATTCGATTGAGAATTGACATTTCTTTCGTGTGGTCACGATATCCGACGGATCCGGTGTGTTAAAGATTTAAGCCTTCCGGAATGGAGTCCAGATCTGTTCTGAAATTCGATGTAGAAGCGAGTGGGTACAAGCCGTGTCCGGACCACTCGATATCCAACACGCACAGCTCTGCATTCAAGAACCGAGGAGAAACCATAAGTACAACTTCAATTGTATCCATAGCTGGGTGTTGGATTGGAGTGTCTAGATCACGCGCTTCAGTGGCGGCGATTAAGAGGGGAACCTTCTCTATCTTATCCCGACCCGCGTATGGTGGTGGTGATTCCGTCCGTCAGCGTACAAAAGAGTTCACTCATCGTCGTCGTCATTTTTTTACACTTCCATGGACATGGGTTCTCAGAGACTCCCGTAATTCATGGCCAAAATTTAAAGGAAATTTTAGGAATCTGGGTTAGGTTTGTATTACAATTTTAATAAGTTGGTTTTGATGAAACAAAATGAATACGTGGCTTATCAAATTTTATTAAATTTGACTTACTTTTAACAAAAATTAAAATAATTAGGAATTTTTTAGTCTTTAGGACGTGTTATAACTTCTATGAATATAATATTTTAACCATATCTTAATAAACATAAAAACTTTTATGAAAAACTAAGCTATGTCATGTAAACAAAAGAAAATAACTTCTTACTAACTAAAATAGAAATTCTGACATAAGATAAAAATGAGATAATTATTGGCAATCATAACGCAATGACTGAGAATTTCTAACGAACTGGACGATTGCAACCAACTAATGTAACACTACTTTTGTTGGTTGTGCAGTTCTGTGCAGTCTTGTTGGAAAAAACTTGTTGAGTTTTTCGAGTTCCAGGAAGTATTTTTTGAGCTATAAGTTATCTAGATGGCATATCAGAACCTATAATGCGCGTCAAAATCATCCTCAATTCTTCGATTAATTTTGTATTGACAACACATTTTTGCACATGAGGAATCAGCAAGGAGTGAGAGAGAAGGTGAATTAGCTGCCCACGTGAATTGATCGTAAAAATTATTTTTGTCTACGAAGATCCGAAAGCGGTGTGTCGTCATCAGGACTTTCATCATTTTAAGTTTCATTTCCCGCTTCGGGTGTCGTAGGATCTAAATCTCCGTCTTCACTTTCATAAGCATGAAGAAAATCTTCTTCGAAAATCAAGCAATAGCTGATACTTACCATCCTCGGTATCCGATTCATCTGAAGCTATAAGTAAGGCAGTAATTTTATATTCAAATGAAGAAATTTTCCAGTTTGATTGATTTTATTCCAGAAGTACTTGTTTGATTATTGCTGTCCATTTTTATTGAAAATTTTAGAACAAAACAAAATACCGTCAAAAAAGTTTTGTAAGGAAAACGCGGCGGTGGGGTCTCACAGGCTCCGACTAAAGTATGAAGGTACGGTGCTCACCTGTTTAGCATCCAGTGACGTAACTTTCTCTCTCTGTGATCGTTTCGCAACTAAAATGTGACTCGGTGAGAAGGGAAGTGGCTTATTCGTGGAATTCACAGAAGGTGAGGGAACTCTGAGACCCCGCGTCATCCCCACTGTTAAAGGTAAAGGTGATATCCAAAGTTTGTTAAATAAGGTGATAATAATATTTTAATTCGCAGCGTTACAGTGTAAGGTGTGAGGTGGTACAGAGGAGATGGTGTAGATAATACCAACGCCTGCATACCGGCTCCGGCTGTTATGGGGGACTACTACCGACTGTCATTTTCAGTTCATTGTAACTAAATTTGTTTTTATATTGATACAAAAATTACTTTCTATAATAGTATATGTATAAAAGTAAAATGGATAAAAACGCCTAACATCAATTTCACATGAAAAAATGAAGACGAGACAAATAATATATTTATTAAAGAATATTTGAAATACGTGAAAAAGATTTTTTTTATACGCCTAATATTTATTTATATGCTGTTCAACTTATATTCGGAAGAAATATTCAATAAAGCTCTGCAAGAATCTACTCAAGGACTTGTTATAAATGGAAAGATCCTGAACAACCTGCGTTATGCAGATGATACGGTGCTTCTAACAAGTAACATTTAGGATCTGCAACTTCTGCTGAATCAAGTAGTGAAGACATGTGAGAAGTTTGGGTTAGAACTCAATACAAACAAAACAAAATACACGCTTATAAGCAAAAATAATGTAATTGACTTGAATGACAATCTTTATATAGCTAGAACGAAACTAGAGAAGGTACAAAGTATTGTATACTTGGGCTGCAACTTAAATGAAATATGGGGTCCTTCGGTTGAAATCAAATGCCGCATAGAGCAAGCTCGTGCAACCTTTATCCGCATGAAAAAGATGTTCTGCAGTCATGATCTCAACCTTGGATTACGAATGAGAATGGTCACATGCTACGTGTTTTCAGTATTATTCTATGGAATGGAAGCATGGACGCTTACCGAAGAACTTATTAGGCGACTTGAGGCATTCGAGATGTGGATCTACAAAAGAATTCTCAAAATAAGCTGGATGAACAGAGTTACGAATGAAGATGTTATGGCTCGGATGAATAAAGAAAAATAAGTTATTAAAACAATAAAAATCCGAAAACTTCAATATCTAGGACATGTGATGAGACATCCAAAGAAATACGAGATCTTGCATCTCATAATGCAGGGAAAGATTGTCGGAAGTCGGGGCCCTGGAAGAAGGAGGACTTCATGGCTGAAAAACTTGAGACAGTGGTTTGGCCAGTCTGCTGTAGAGCTGTTACGGGCCGCAGTAAACAAAGTTCGCATAGCCAACATGATAGCCAACGTCCGTTAAATGGACAGGGCACGAGAAGAAGAAGAAGAATATTTACTAACATTTAAGTCTATCATGTATCATCCGTAGATATTTCATAATGACAATTCATAACAATGACAATAAAAACAATGATAACAAATGACAATTCCTGCTTTGTAAATAGATATTACTGAAACTCAAAAATTTTAATATAAATACTCGAGAATTAGCAATGCTGAAATTAAATTCCATCTTCTTTGCCTGGAAGGCCATACCGATAGATTTTTGTCTTTATGCCTAAATATTTCAATCATCAGACTTTCCCCTGTAATCAAGATATTATCTTCATTATTTGATATATTTTAAGACATATCGAGTTTAAAGTTGATGGGTAAATATAATTAAAGGATTTATTCCACATTTCTTTCTTTGGAAATATGAGGAGAAAAAAACAATTCAACATTATTTTCAATTAAGTTTTCGTCCAATATATAACATTTTATTATAGTTTGCGGATGCTTGATTTTTACTTCACGATGATAGTACTTTAAATTATTCTACTAAATATTATATAATCAGTCACAATAACTCACTCTTCAAATCCGGAAAACTGAACGCGATAGCCGAGCCTGGTGCCTACGTCCAATCTATAATGAAAGTAAAATACGATGTTGTAGTTTAGACTGATAACAACAGATTGCGAAATAAAATAAAAAGATTAATAGCGAATGAGACATAAAGAAAGAATAAAGAAACCTTTCATACAAGAAAACTGAAAACGGAAATAGTAATCAACTTATTTTTACAAAAATATTTTTATATAGGAATTTGCTGTTACTTGTTACTAACGCTCGGTGTACCTAAGTGTTACCCGGGATCCGTACTTGTCGCTTGTCTTGCTTTTAAACATCCCTAAACTTATTAAAAAATATAGTTTTAATATAACGTACCAGAAGCATTGAAGATTAAACTAAAGTTAAAACTAGAAGCTTCCCATTATTTGTTACTTTATAGTTTAAATGGTGTTTCCATGTTTAAAGTTACAATTTTAATTTCTGTCTTATAAAAACATATTACTACTGGAATTATAAATTAATTCGAGCGTAGAAATAAAGGCTGTTTAAAAAGGCGACACAAAAATAAGAGAGAGAATTAGAGCTCTTCAATGAGCGGAGCTCCTATCTTCTCTTCTCGTACACGGCAAGTCTTAGAATATTAACTCTTAAAAGACTGTGCTAAAAAAGTACTTTGGGGACGGTGGAGTAACACAGCGTTACCTGATTAAAAATCGGCATAGTTTTTAATATGTGATAAAACATACATATATACAATACAGATAAGACTTTTTAAAGGTCCCTTTATATAATTATGTAAGGTAAATATACATATTTGCATTATTTTAGTAAATTATTATAAAATCATGGCAAATCGAATTTGCGTGCGCTTCCGCCGACGTTTCAATAGCAACTGAATACAACAACGCGGTCGCCTGCTCGCTTCAGTCGCATGCACTCCGTGTTTGTCTAGCACGTGTTACCCGACTCTATCGTACTCTTTCTATATTGTTTTTTCTTTCGCCGAAACCCAAGCAACCGCCATCTCTGTCCTACATGAAATGTATGGTATTGTGCTCTTTCTTGCTCGATTTAACTACAATGCACAATATACTGCTCTCTCTTACACACTGGCCGAAAATACGAGAGTAATGAATAAATATTTTTTAATTAAAAAATCCGTACATTCCTAACAGTTTAATTTAGTAATTTTGGTGTGAAAATGTCTATTCGATGATTACAAAAAATGTGACCTTTTAGTTTTCGTAAATAAGGTAGATATTTCATATTTTGTATGACAGGTAGACCTACGTTACATCACCGACACACAGGAGTTAAAGCCAACAGTTCCACCCTCAATTATAAGATCTACCTGATCGTGCGAGGTTTTTCGCGAACATTTTTATGTTTATGATCAAGATTTAATTAAAAATCATTTTTCAGATACAATAAATAAACTTGTATTTTATCTTTTTTATAATTATTTTTCAATTATTATAATGTTTTCATATGTTACGTACATACTTTAATATTTGTTCGAGGTAAAGTGAGTTCCCCTGTAACGCTTCGGTTAATTGAAGTATATTTATGGTTATATATTATTATATTGAAAAATTATAAGAATCCCTCTTTCCGAGATGACAAAAGTCATTAATTTTGATGTTAATTTGAGATACAGTAGCCGGCAAACATCTTGAAATTCTGCGGCGTAATGGGGGGACGTTTGCGCATCTACCTTTCTACCAACGAGACCCAAATTTCGTCTTCTGCGCATTCCCCCACTTAGCCAAAGAATTTCATGAAGTTTGCCGGCAACTGTATTCTATTTCTGTCAACACTATTACCATCAATGGACTCATAAATGTTAACACAATTTATTATTTAATTTACAGGTCAAAATTGATTCTTGAAAAAAAAACAATATTGAAATATGCTTAATTTATATTATCAGTTCAGATTTTCAAATTAATGTAGTATAAAAAAATTAAATTTCATAATTTGTTAAAAAAAATCATTAACATTAGTCTCTCCGAGCAACAATTATATAATTTTATTTGGTTTATTTATTAATCAAAACCTATGATACAAAATAGTAAAAATATAAATATAACTAGAATATAATAATTAAAATATATTTATACATAGTACCTATTTATATGTACATGAATTTATTATAATACCTACATACTTTGACTGCTGGCCAAACGCAACACGTCATACTAGAGCTACAGATATACCTACTGTTAATACTACTACTTCTTATAGCTACACAATATTGTTAGCATGTCGGTGACGCGAACTCATTTTACTAATTCAAAAATCGTCAGACGCGCCTAACGAAATTTTCACTTCAAATACTTTGCATTTATATTCATATCAGATATTTATTTAAGTTTCAAGTACATATCTGTCACGAATTCCTAATTATTAAAATAATTAAACAATGAGCCCGCTTGCGGTAAAACAGCAATATTTTCTTTCTACAGTACAATATATCAAATGCACATACAATTTCAAAACAATACCGGTACATTTTTTAGTGTGGAGAGTCGAAGTTAGCTAATTAAAAAAACTGACTCATGAATCGGGCAATTTTTTTTTCTCAAAAGATTAGTTGGCACTATGAGTTTTATTTGGGAGTGTGATCAATAGCGGGGCTATTCGTGATGGCGCAACAAAAATTATAATCTCATAATATGACATTTTGTAGCTGTGGCACTCGAAAAACAAATCTAAGGTGGCCATTGTCGCAAAATTCTTAAAAGTTCCAATATCTCGAAAATTAACAATTTTTTACCTAGATCATATTTTGATATTCTGATCTATCATGAGCTGATTTTCGTTTGTTCGTTTGAATGTTTCGTTTGAGTTGATAATCTGATCAATCATGAGTAGAATTTACTTATTGTAACACTCTTATATAATTCAAAAAACGACAGGCGCATGCGATAGCACCCTTATGCGCCTGACGTAATGTTTTTGAATCGTAGCTCAATGATGCCCGAAACATCTCAAGCTTCACCAATTCGGATGGATTTTGATAAATTTATATGACTCCCAACCTTTCAAACTTTAAAAAAAAGGATAGTAAATATAAGGGAATTAACAAATACAATATTGTATATTTGGAACTATCGATTAGTAGGTATCAAAGTTATTTCGTGATCTGTTTGTATTTATTTGTTACTCAGATGAAAACAAATATTCCGGTAATTTCATAACAAATTAAACTAAAACATTTCATTTCAATGAGTAAATTATTTTAATAAAATTACAATATTGCGTTTAAATATCCACTAAATGTTTCAAAAAATTTCAAATAATCTCCGTCTATGGAAACCACTAAAAGTATTGTACTTCAAACGCACCAACGCCAACGGCCTTAAAATTAGACTGTGTTAAGAATTGTTTACTTACGGTTTCTCCACTTCTTCCTCTGGAACAGAGAGACCATCGTTCTGCCGCGGCTCTTCTTCGACCTCCTGGTGCGGCTCCTCTTTCTCGCCATCCACCACTATATCCGGAGCGGCCAGCATCACACTCACCACCACAAAACACACCAAATTGTATGGAAATCAAGCGAACCGCACCCAACCGCGAGTAACAATAATTCACGGTGATTATTCCCTTCCGAACGAGTAGCGCGGATCGACTGGCTTCGGAGTAGCGAATGTCCTCCGCTGGGAATTAAAAATATTATTAAATTAAGCTATCCTGTACGAGCAGCGCGTATTGAACAGCACCTCGAGAGAATACTTGGGAGCGGACGTCCGCAGGCGGGACTCCGGCCAGTGCGAGCTCGTGTAGGGCTTCTGCGCCCTAAGCTGAGGATTTGAGTGGAAGACATTTTATTTAATCCTGTTACCGCGGATGCCAAAGTATGTCATTGTGCGAACCATTAGATCGTTGATGTGCAAAAACCTAAACATGTTTACTAACCGCCTACTTTTATTGAGCTTACTTGTAACATAATAGGTATATTAAAAAAGTGAACTAAAAAATTTAAACATATAATGTTGGTACCTAATTATTATAATTGATCGGCCTTGCTGTTCTTTCCCAGGCGTACGTTCAGTCAAGATGCTCGAAAATGACACGGATATTGTATGTAGTATGACTTGATGATATAATCTGAGTCACGCTGGCCATCGACTGTAGGGATGAAAAATCGATGAGCGTTTGTTAGCCTTCGACTATAAGGATGAATATTGGTGAGCGTTTGGTAGCCTTCGACTATAAGGATGAATATTGATGAGCGTTTGGTAGCCTTCGACTATAAGGATGAATATTGATGAGCGTAGGGTAGCCTTCGACTATAAGGATGATTATTGATGAGCGTTTGGTAGCCTTCGACTATAAGGATGAATATTGATGAGCGTTTGGTAGCCTTCGACTATAAGGATGAATATTGATGAGCGTTTGGTAGCCTTCGACTATAAGGATGAATATTGATGAGCGTAGGGTAGCCTTCGACTATAAGGATGATTATTGATGAGCGTTTGGTAGCCTTCGACTATAAGGATGAATATTGATGAGCGTTTGGTAGCCTTCGACTATAAGGATGAATATTGATGAGCGTTTGGTAGCCTTCGACTATAAGGATGAATATTGATGAGCGTAGGGTAGCCTTCGACTATAAGGATGATTATTGATGAGCGTTTGGTAGCCTTCGACTATAAGGATGAATATTGATGAGCGTTTGGTAGCCTTCGACTATAAGGATGAATATTGATGAGCGTTTGGTTGAACACACCCCGGGACGCAAATCTTCCGTCTATTATTACACCGGACGTGTATTCTGCGCCTAAATTAAGGCAATTTCCTAAACTGAACTGGACACTTTCGGAAGATAAGTTGAAATAGCCTCTGATTTGCGAAAGCTCGCTACAAAAAATATATACCTATAGATTTTAATACAAAAATCTTAAATTCTTATGCAGTAAAGTGTGACAAGTTGAGAAGAGCAATATTTAAATATTATTCAAATTTTTTTTTTCAAACTATATATGCAAAAGGCATACAAACACATTTCTTATATATTGTGAGATAACTATTAAAATCTTTTTAAAAATGAAGGAATTAATATGAAAAATAATTTGAGTGGCTTTTTTCCATGTGATGAAGGTGAGTGATAATGAACTACCAAACCATCTGTCATTAACTAAACCTAATGTACGACGAAGCTTCAGGAGACCCCAACTTCACTTGATGGATAGTCAGCAACTATGCAGCCGTCTTGTGAGGGATTGGTACTCTATGGATGACCGCGATGAAGATTTCCACTTGCTATTCTAGAGCCTACCCAGCGTGACCAAGTGATGACGATGACGATTCTAATAGTTACATATTAAATAATCTATACATTTCTCATAACGAAGATAGCCCAGCCCTGTGATGGGTGTACTGTATCAATAAGCTATCCGTCAATTCCTTGCATAAGACCAACAAAATTCAATCATAACAGCGCACGATACGAAAGTTGAGAATCCATCTAGTTGATTGAGATTGTTGTGTAAGAGCTTTCATAAATCAAAGAGACATGATTTCCACTTACGTTATTTCCACATTTACTTTATTACCTGCTCCTTTCAATAATTTTATTGCAATTGACATTAGATTGTTTTATAATACATTTGTATTAATATTTTGACTACCAATGATAAAAATCCAATCCAAATACCAATACCTACTTGTGGTCCGTATTCGGCATTGGCCGGGATTCAGACTTGGCTATAAATGAAGATAGGAATCTAGCGGGGGGAGGGGGTGCCTGTGCAATATACATCCGTATTCTGAAAATAACAATGTCTGGATCTTTAAGATCTTTATCCCAACACTTAATAGACGATAATAAAAATTAAAAATGTCCAGAGCGGATTTTGTAATTCTACGGCTCAAATACACTATTAAAAGATGATATAAGAAAGATTGTTTCTTACAATCGTATTAATTTCTTTATCCACAGCGTCCAGATGAAATATCATGGCTAAACTTGTCATGACCGCGTTCGGCGTTACCGCGTATTCAAATCTTCCCATCTTGACATTTGACAGATAACAATTTACATCTTTATCCCTCCCTCTATATCTATCTCACGTAGAAACTTACAGAAACAAACACCGACGTAAAGCTATGTCTCGTTTATTTTTTATTTTTATTATCGTCTATTAAGTGTTGGGATAGAGGTCTTAAAGATCCAGACATACCTGTCAAAAAATGTCAAGATGGGAAGATTTGAATACGCGGTAACGCCGAACGCGGTCATGACAAGTTTAGCCATGATATTTCATCTGGACACTGTGGATGAGGAAATTAATACGTTTGTAAGAAACAATCTTTCTCATATCATCTTTTAATACAGTGTATTTGAGCCGTAGAATTACAAAATCCGCTCTGGACATTTTTAATTTTTATTATCGTCTATTAAGTGTTGGGATAAAGATCTTAAAGATCCAGACATTGTTATTTTCAGAATCGGGCCGATAAAATGTTGTCCAGGCAGCAAGAATATCCTCTCAAGATGGCCGGAGGGAAGGAAAGAGCGGGAAGGATTACTGTGTTTTGTATGTCCTTTATGTCCTGCCAATTGCCACTTCAGTTTTACAACATGGTCCATCACATCGGCAATTTTAGTTCTCCGTCTAATTTTTTGTTTCTTATTCTATCTCGGAGACTAACACCAAGCACCATTAAAATTTTGAAACGGTACCAAGATTCACGAATCTTGTCTCTCTGATAATAGACACAAATAATAATACAGAAGAGATCCAGAACCGCGCAATGAGAGCAAATCGCTTTTATTTCCGCCCCCAAAATCAGATAAAATCCAGACTGCTGTCCAGAAACATTAAAATATAATAATGTTCAAAACGCTCATCAGACCGGTGCGCATATACGCAGTTGAGACATGAGGGAGAAAGGAACGAGCGAAGACTGGACGTTTTTGAAAGGAAATTTTGAGGAGTCTTTGAACCGGTTATAGACAGTAAACTTTGGAGCAGGCGCTACAACACTTACTCTGTACTTTGTTTAGAGAGCTAAGCGTCACAAAATTTATAAAATTGGGACGACTCCGGTGGCTGGGTCATGTAAAGAGAATGCCTGAACAACAAGCGATGAAGTCACTGCTGAATTCAAGACCAATAAGACGGAGAAGCTTATTCGTGTGTGTCACGACTTACACGAGAGCAGAGGTACTTATAATATATTGTTCGGCTATTTTTTTTTCTTCAAAATTATGTGATTTGGTATATCACTCACTTCACGAGAGCAGAAGTGCTTGGTACTTGAGCTAATTTGTTTTTCTTTTACTTTACGTGATTCCGTGTATCACTCACTACACGAGAGCAGAAGTGCTTGGTACTCACGCGAGAGCAGCAGTGCAAAGAATACGTGTGTGTCACGACCTGCACGAGAGCAGCACTGCTGATAATACTTGTGTGATTAGCATCGCGCACCAACGCGAGAGCAAACGTGCTTGCAATACGCAAAAAACCCCGCAGAAATTACTCGTACATGTATGCAGTAAGCCATGCTCAACGATTTTCAACCCCCTTTAGATTCTCCAAATATCCAGGAAGGTCCCTGCCATCCGCAGGATAACCCAGCCATGCTACTATGAGAAAATGAGGCCTAAAAAATCTCATATCCCTCCAAGGCTTCGGCCCTTAACTACCACTTATACCTAGGCAACCTACGGTCTTTTCTTTTTTTTCCCTTTTTTTCTTTGTTTGTCCTAGGGCCCGCCGCACATATAATAATTTCACTATATGAAGTATAAATATATCTCCTGCAAAGTGTTTATCAGTTACACTCATCCTATCGAAATGTGATAGTAATAACGAAAGATCCACCGATTTACCCAAATTAACTACAAGTGAAAAATACTAATCCAACATAAAACATCTATAAATCCTAGTGTATCGAACCGACTTTCATCATAATAATTATAACAGTTGTTCCACACAAGCTAGATCATCTTTAAAAAGTGCCTAACAAACTTAAAACATTTATAAATTCTAGTGTATCGAGGGGACTCCCATCATAATAATAATAAATTGTTTCATACAAACTAGAGCATCGTTAATTTTTAAAGTGCACAAACTATAAGCAAATCAAATTGCTCATAACCTTACCGAGCTATAATTTCAATCCGGACGCGCTTTAAATAAAGAATAATCAAGATCGATTACATTACCTCCGCTCTCCAGTTATCGCAAGCTCCGTTTCACGTCAAATGGCATACTATCCTCCACTTCTCTATCATCAAGGAATATCCGTGACTTCTTTGGGGCCTTCTCCTCGTCTATGGACACATTTTCCGCACTTCACTCCCGTCAGGAATAACGTATTCGCCATCGGTCCTCTCAATTATGAATGCTGTATCCTCTTTCTCCACTGTCCGATCTTCCCCTTACGATCTTCTCTATATAAGCCCTGTGTATTAATTACTGTTAATTTATCTATAGTAAGATTTCTACTGGTGTATTATACTTCTAAAATTCTTTAACGCTTACCGCTCTGTAGGCCAGACATTCTGGTAGGCAGCTCCGTGGGCCAGAGGTTCTGGCCCGGAGCAGGTATAACTTTACTCAGCCATTTCTACTTACCTAAGGATATTCTAAGAATAATTATTTCGCATTAGTACAGCGAAATATTGCAAAATGTTGGGTAAACCAATATTTCTTCATTTCAATTTTCCGTTACTTAGATATATTCTTGGAAAAATTGATACATCGATTTAACTTATTGAATATTTGTCACATGTCAATATTTTCCGCACCGTCAGTTGTTATACGGCGCTGTCGGTATTTACACAGTATACTAAGAACAGTAATACGTCTTCATACAAACTGGCCGCTACCCATTAGAATGTGTGCGTGCGTGCTCGGCGCCGTGTACGCACGCACTGTGACGCACACATTGACATAGAATATGGGGGCACAAGGCGGCGCGGCGGCAGTAAGGGCCGTGCCTTCGGTGCCATTCGCGCTCGCAGCCGCCGCTTTAGAAAAAAAATGCATTTTATTATGTTTGTGGTGCTTTACTAAAAATGTGTGTTGATTATCACAAAGACTGTGAGTTTTTAAAAGTCTGCGTTGATGTTAATCAGCGTTCTTGCAATTTAAGTGCAGAAACTAGGTATACTAATTACAGAAATTTTCGGGTTTCGTGTCTAGCTTATGCGTCGGAATCTCAGACGCTACAAGTTAAAAGAAAGGGAGTAAAAATAAAGTGACAACCCTAAATTTTAAATAACTACTGATTTCTTACTACCGTCACATTTCTATAATTTGCATGAAAATTAAATAGGTACCTACTTATATAAAAATCAATCTTTAATTATTGTCTTCTTACATCTGGTTTATTTTTAATAATTATAATTTTATTGTGAAGGTACTATCTATTCCCTCTTTTATTTCAATAATCTTGATTTCAAACTTAAATACCTACTTCTTTGAAAAACGATCTTTATTTCTTGCCTTCTTGCATCTGGTTTATTTTTAATAATTATCATTACTACTGTGTGAATATTCCAAATTATTAATTTACCTAATCTTGTTTATCATTTTATAACTGACAAAAAATAGCTATTTCCTCTGTTTATTTCAATATTTTTAAATTTAGAATAATTACCTACCAGCTTTCTTAGTATCGTCACTTTTGTGTAAGTTTCATATTAGTTAAATACCTACGTGTATTTTTCTTACCGATTTAATTGATAATGACAATAACCCTTTTTACGACCAGAGGATATTTTATTGCCTTCTGCATATCTGGTTAATATACTACTTAAAGCTCATAGAGTGAAGAAATTCCACATTTTAATTACAAATATTCTACCTATCTTTCTTCGTCATGATATAATTCCTGATAAATGTTATTGTTTTCTTAGTGTGTTTACATTTCTGTAATTTGTACAATTTCGAACCATTTTCTAAATCATAACTTTGAACCTTTTTATGAATATACTAATTTTAATTACAGCATAACTTATATCTTGTTTCCTTTTTCCTCGACAGCAGCATCACGACCTGCAGCAGAGAAAGAGTCTCTAGAACCCGACCCCAATCTGAGATCTTATAGAGCAATACTCTCGAACTGAGCTGAGGGCGAGAAAATATTCACTCTGTTCCTTCCTCTCTTCCGGATTCTTGCCTGGAGTCTGCGGGTACGTGTCAGTAGGTCCGAAACTGTTTACAGTCTCGAGAAGTTTCGTTGAAATGGGCGTATCCCTGCACGCAGTCCCCACGACACAGAAAGAATGGAAGTGGGAGAGCAAAGAGTGAAGGGCGGTAACCTTACCGGCCCGTACTTATACCAATTTAAAACATCATTTTCGTATCTTCAAGTTTGTGTTTACTGGGGTATTATGCCGTGTTGTTACGACCTTTTGGGCCGACGTTTCGGATCCCATTGCAGGGTTCATCATCAGGGCTGATGTGTTGTCTTGAGTGTTGGTGTTGTGGTTAAGTATCGGCTTGCAATACCGTGCCGAAGTCATGATGTGTTTGTATTGTGTTGTATGTATGATTCATCTGTTGTCTGATCACTATCTCTGCGGAGTCTGCGACGAGAATGACTTTGAAGCGCCGGATACCAAGATGTTTTTAATTTGAGACCATCATCTCTATTAATGTTTATCGGATGCTTGTAGATTTCTAGTGCTTCCTTGATAAGACGCGCATGGTGACTCTTAGGCTTTCCAAGGATTTTCGGTTCGAATGCAAAATGATGGCCGGTATCCAGAAAATGCTCAGCCAGTGCTGATTTTTCTGGATGACCGAGTTTGCATGCCCGTTTGTGCTCGTTGTCCCTTTTGGAAATGGTACGCGCCGTTTGCCCCACGTATACTTTATCGCAGTCTTGACAATCGAGTCTATACACACCGTCCGTTTCTAGCGATCTCGATCCTTTGCTGATCGCACTTCTTTAATTTTGAAGTTGGCACCAAAACTGTCTTAATGTCTCTTTTCTTGAGAGCTCTGGCTGGCAAATTTCTGTCTGTAGCGCTTTGACAAAAGGCAGAACGGCGATGCCTTTGTGCACTCAGGTTCCCCTGTCATGGTTTTTCAGGGCGAACAGACCTCGTACTTATGACGCGTTGTATCTGTCGCTTCTGGTAAACCATTGTGCAATGGTCTCTTCAAAGTCATTCTCGTCGCAGACTCCGCAGAGATAGTGATCAGACAACAGATGAATCATACATACAACACAATACAAACACATCATGACTTCGGCACGGTATTGCAAGCCGATACTTAACCACAACACCAACACTCAAGACAACACATCAGCCCTGATGATGAACCCTGCAATGGGATCCGAAACGTCGGCCCGAAAGGTCGTAACAACACGGCATAATACCCCAGTAAACACAAACTTGAAGATTCTGAGTGGCCGTGAAAACCTAAGAACATATCATTTTCGTAATTTCATTAATGTAACCCTTACAATATATCTAAACTAAATATACCTTAATCTACACCAATCACAGAGCGCGTAAAATTTTGAATTTAGTACTTATATTATTAAAATTGGCCCCTACAACGTTGAAACGACGAAGCAGAACTGTTACGCTTCGTGAAGAAGCTTCGCTACATGTAAGAAGAAATCGCAAAAATTATTCGGTGCAAGAGGTCGCAAATCTGGATTTAGAAAGGTTTCCCGATCGCTTCAAGAATAACAGAACTATCAAAACTGCCCCAACGCCAAAAGCCTAAGAAAAGAGAATTTTTTACTTACCATTTACTTTTGCAGGACTACTTTTTAAGCATCTAAAGATATTCATATTGTTCTTAACGCTGCTAACGTATCCAGGGGGACACAAGCGCTTACTTACGCTTCTCCGCCTGGATCCAACCGCCACCAGCCACACAGCAGCCAGTCAGCCAAGCAGTTACTCCAGCCGTGTCCAGTCCGGCCGCTACCACCACCACATCTGCGTCTCGTTCCTCACCACGTTCCTCGCTGAGGAGGAGCCCTGTGGTGGAGCCAGACCGGCTTGGACTCTACTCCCTCGAACGTCCCAAACGGACCAATCGCCCAACGAGAAGCCCGAGGTAGGGATGGGTAAATGAAAAAAAATATCGATATATATCGAATCGATATTTTTAAAAAGTATCGAAAATAATCGATATACATTGCGATAAATATATCGATATTTATCGATATTATTTTTTCAAAAATGTAAGGGGAATAAGCTTTTGGCGACCAAAAAAAAGGTCACCGGAAAAAATATATCGATTATCTGACGAAAAATATCGATGACCAAAAAAAGGTCGCCAGAAAAAAAGTGAAAAAGATACCCAAAAAAAGGTCACCAAAAAAAATATCGATATATCGGAAAAAAGTATCGATATATCGAAAAAAATATATCGATGTTGGGGGAAAAAAATATCAATATATCGAAAAATATATATCGATATATCGGGAAAAAACTGTCGACATATCGAAAAAAAGATACCCAAAAAAAGGTCGCCAGAAAAAAACTGAAAAAAGATACTGCCAAGAAAAAAATATCGGTTATATCAGAAAAAAATATCGATATTCGATATATCGCGAAAAAATATATCGACGATATATTGATATATCGATATTTTTTACCCATCCCTAGCCCGAGGCGCCAAAATAGACATGATCGATATTAGAAAAACATCGATGTTAACATTCATTCAAAAGTATCGATATGAGATAAATATTAGGTCCTTACATATGAAATTGGCGTTTTGCCGTACTGGCAAATTTGATCTCAAATATCTTCTCTTTGGTTAGGAATTCCAAATCCAAATTTATACAGCTATTTACTCATGTATTTGTGTTTTGAAAATTATAATTCATTTGTTTTTTCCTCAATTGTTTTTTTCTTTGCGTCACTCAGTTTACAAAATGAAAAACTTGAAATATCGCGTTATTTACGAGTACGAGTTCCACCGTGGCACCAGTGCTGCAGAAACGGCTCGAAGGATTAATGAAGTGTATGGCGATGGTGCCGCAAAAGAAAACACAGTGCGTTTTTGGTTCCAACGTTTTCGTTCTGCAACCTTTCAACCTGCAGAACAAGCCCCGTGGATGGCCGGAGACCAAAGTTGATAATGAAGAATTGAAGGTTATTGTGGAAGCGGATCCATCGCAAACCACATCCGAGTTAGCTGCAGGCTGCGGTGTTAGTGATAAAACTGTTTTAATCCACTTGAAGCAAATTGGTAAGGTGAAAAAGCTTAAAAGGTGGGTACCTCACGAATTGAGTGAAGCAAATCAACAAACGCGCGTTGACTGCTGGGTCGCATTACTCAACCGGCACAATAATGAAAGGGTTTTAAATCGAATCATTACCTGTGATGAAAAGTGGATCCTGTACGATAATCGGAAGCGCTCATCGCAATGGTTGAATCCTGCCGAACCAGCCAAAGCATGCCCCAAGCGAAAATTGACTCCAAAAAAGATACTTGTGAGCGTTTGGTAGACTAGTGCTGGTGTCATTCACTACAGCTTTCTTAAATCTGGCCAGACGATTACGGCAGATGTCTATTGTCAGCAACTGCAAACCATGATGGAAAAGCTAGCTGCTAAACAAACGAACCAAATCGCTCTAGGCCACACTGGTTTAGCGTTATCATGAAGCCACTGCTTCATGATAACGCTAGACCACACACTGCACAACAGACGGCTACCAAATTAGAGGAGCTTCAATTGGAATGTCTAAGACATCCACCGTACTCTCCGGACCTTGCCCCAACAGATTACCATTTTTTTCGAAATTTGGATAACTTCTTGCAAAGGAAAAAATTCAACTCCGATGGGGCAGTCCAAGCCGCCTTCAAAAATTTTATTGATTCCCGTCCGAATGTTTTTTTTAGTAAAGGGATCGATGAACTACCTATGAGATGGCAAAAGTGCATAGATAGCAATGTTACATACTTTGATTAAATAAATATATTATAATTAAAAAAAATCGGCTTTATGTTCCTCCCATACTAAACGCCAATTTCATATGTAAGGACCTAATATCAAAGGAAAAACATCGATGTCCGAAAACAACAACGGGGAACAAAATAAACAATCCCTCTTTTATTTATTATATATTTAAAAAAGTAGGTATTTAGAAAAAGTACAAAAAATTAACTGTCCACTACTTTTTAGGTACACTTTGCAAAAAAGTGTTCCTTTTAATCTATTTCTCTGTTGGTACAGATGTTGACCAGCTTTTGAAGTCTTTCCGAAGCTGTCGAAGTCACTGTGTAGCACAAGTATTTAATCGCTAATTTTTTCAACTTTGGATAGGTGGATCCTAGCACTTGCCATAAAAGTAATGGTCTTGTTTTAAATCAGCTACCGAATGTGTTAAAATAATGATGTAGTTTTCATTCAGCTTTGTTCGGTTACATTTGGTTGAAGGTGAACTAATGTTAACAACTACATTAGTCAGTAGTACATTTAATTTACGTTAGATGGCTTAGAGTACATCGATGTTTAGATAGTGTAACAAATCTGCAAAAGTTGCTTTTAATAATGAAATATTTTTAATATTTCTGAAGAACACCGCTATACAGCCAGCAGACCCCGGCCACTACCAATAAAACTTTGCGCCGCCGGCGATGCCAGCGGCACCTTTTCATCCCCTAAACCGGGGTTCCGTCAGCAATAAAAACATCGGATTGTCGGTGCACAGCAAAAGTCTATATTTTATGACTTTGCGACAATTATTTTTATGAAGGCTAAGAGAAAGCGGCCGAAGTACATGTAACATCCAAAATGCAATGTGTGAGAACAAGACAGCCCTTAGCGAAAAATCACAGCAGAAAGAAAGGGATGCAAATCAAAAATTGGGTATAAAAGGCCTATCAGAACCCCAAAGAATTCAGAGTCGGAGGGGGTGAGCTGCCTGGACCTTGGCCACAATAGTGGTTAGTATACCGAGCAAACCCCGGAGAGTTGGAGGGGGAGGGCTCCCGGGCCCTCCCCTGGACGAGTCGCCCATAGATTCTGGGTCATCCCCTACCACGGATGACCTGATTACCTTGGGTGACTCGGAAAGAGTGGGAGCGAGCCACCATAGATTCTGGGTCATCCCGTAACACGGATGACCTGATTACCTTGGTGGGCTCGAGTAGGAGGAGGTGGGAGGGACGCTGCTGGACCCTGGCTACAATAGTAGCTGGTATACCGAGCGCCCTCCGGAGGAGGTGGGAGGTACGCTGCTGGACCCTGGCTACAATCGTAGCTGGTATACCGAGCGACCGCCCGGAGGGAGTAGGAGGATGAAGCGCGGAGGTGGCCGGAAGAGGAGGGTCACTCCGCATCCGATATCTCCAGCCGGAGGTAACGGAGGGCTTCCGGGTCAGCGCAATAAGGGCTTTAGCCCCGACAACGCTGTCTTCCCGGGAGTCCGAGGTGCCGCAGTGGCATCACGTCCATCAGGACCCGAGTAGGTGGGGCGCTCCGGAGGCGCACTTTGTGGCCAGGACCCACATAGCACCAGGATGGACTGGAGGAGGGCGCCGTGGATCTGCATTGCGGGGGGTCCGAAGGCTCCAGTCACGAGCGGTGCTGAGGCTGTGAGGGCAGCCTGAGTGTCGAGCTGACACTGTAGCGCGCTGTGGAGGTATCCCGCCTGGAGGCGGGCGGGAAGTTCCCACGTAGCACCTGGCGGTGCTGAGGCTGTGAAGGCAGCCTGAGTGTCTGGATGACACTGAAGCGCGCTGTGGAGGTATCCCCCCGGGGGGCGGGCGGGAAGTTCCCACGACGGTAACAGAGCTAGGTATAGTTTAGACTTAGTATAGGGGTTAATGGAGGTTAGGTTAGTTTAGTATAGGCCTACTTAAGTTTAGTTAAGTCTAATATGTATCTCCCTATTGTTCATGTAAATATTTGTATCTCTCTTGTTATTCTTATTCTTGCTTAATTTTTCATGTAAATATACAAGAATTACTGTCGACAGAACCAGACTTATTATTTTGTACCTCCTTTCCGAATATCAGCGACCCATGTGGATGGTTGTGCGTGTGTGTGTGACGGCACGCATGCAGCCAAGATTAGACCGCTCGGCTGTGCGGGTGGGTGCGAATCCCGCCCGCTGAAGGGCGCCGATCTTTGAGAGATCCGCGCCCCCCGCCCGGCGCTTTGAGAGAATGTGCCCGGGCGGGAAACGTCACAATATTATTCTCATTACATCGATGTGTCGATAAAACATTGATGTTAAAACATCGATGTTTTCCCGCTAAACATCGATGTTTATCCATCATCGATGAATATCGATCATCCCTACGCCAAAACCATTCTCACACCTCCCGTCGTCCGCTTACCACGCTCAACTCGCGCTTCGTATATTGTTGTCTAACGCATTCTCCGAACATGTAAAGTTTTGTGACTTCAATAAACCATCGAGTTAATTGTGAGTACTTCTTCATATTCATCCTGTATCGCATCCCGCTCCGCTTGTCATATACTTCACACTCGACACACATTCATCCACACGCCTTCAGCGTTACCTCAACATGCATCAGACTGATTGCGCATTTTAGCAAAGGTGCACCTGATTCCTTTGCGAATACACACGCACATTATCATATTCGCCACATTGTGACACAGATTTGATATATAATACTAAAAACAAATCAAACTATAAAAATTTCATACTAATAATGTGCAGTACCTACGTGTAATTGTATATTTCCAAAAAAAATATTCATTCTCACGTAGATTTTATTTTCGAGCTGGGAGATAAAAATGAAAATCAACAATGGGGGTCTCTTCGGGCAATGCTATCTCGCAACATTTGAAAAATTAACGACTCAAAGTTCCATACAGCAGCGGGAAAGGCAAGTAGATTGTTTGATTTTTGAGCCGTTCACCAATTCTTTGCATATTTTTGGTGCTTACTGAAACAATAATGAATAAAAAATAATGACGGTACTTCCGCATTTACGAGCCGCACATTTTCTGTAAAAATGGCTTTCTCGAATTCCGTACTGACTAAGAACACAGTGAATAGTGAAAAATTGTTGTACAATGTTGTAAAAAAATTCAGTTGTACTTTTGCGATGAAAAAAATTTTTATCAAGAAAACTAAATATATTCTGGCTGAGTGAGGGTGCCACTATCTGAATGGATGTGGGTGCGTATTCTTCCCATCCACCAGAATAAATTTCTATACCCGATTTCGGAGTTTAGTTAACTCAATACGTTTGATGGATAAAATTACAATATACATAACTCATGTGTAATGAAGCGTTTTCAGTTTGTGTGGGAAATCCATAGGGCAGACAAGATTGAAACATTTACCTACCAGAGATCAAATCGGTGTATTACAATAAATACAAAGCAAGTTAACATTAGTCAGTAAAGTTCGAAATAAAGCCAAATGTTAGGTATGATACGCGCGATAAACAGTTAATTGGTGGTGAAGGTAATTCCGCGCTGATCCACTGGCGAAATGGGAATAGTGTTCTAAAGGCAATTGCACCAACAGAAATTTGTCAGTTGAGGTAAGACTTGCAGTGCACAGTTGAGTTCTGATACCAAAACTCCAACGCTGTTTTGAACTAGTAATTGAGCCATAATATGTAGGTGTTGGGAATATTCGTAGGTCGATGGAATGAAAGAACGATCTGTTGTTTAATGTTTATTTCTCGACCGGAGTTAGGCTCCGGGAGCAAATAAAATATACAAGTTACAGTGTGAACAGAAGTTAATTATCAATCACAAAAATAAAATAGTAAAAAGTCGAAAATATAAAAGAGATCGGACAAAGAGAAATGTACTACAGATATGAGACGCGGACCAAAAGGTTTTCTAAACAACGACCGGGCGGTACTTGAGACGAATCCAGACTGGGGCACGGCGTCATCTTATCCGACTCCCTTTGTTTGCATTTGTTTACATAACCGGCGATGTCACCGCCGCAGACGTTGTTTATGTTAACCTAATCAAAAAAGGGTCCCCGCTCGTAGGCAGGTAGGTAGATGGCGCGGGCCAGCTGGGCGCCGCTACATAGGTATATATGTTCTATATTATACCAAGATCAATTATTATCTAATAACCGAATTAATTAATCAATTAGAAAGACATACAGAAAAATCTAATTCACGATAAAATATTAGGTTACTACTGGGATTCGAACCCAGGTCACCTCCTTTCCGGGGCCGGTGCTCTGACCACTAAGCTATAGCAACCCTCATATTTATCCGGTGTACTAGTCGGTCGGGGGTCTCCAATTGCAACGTAATTCAACTACCGTTCAAAAGGGGAATGCTCTATTGCCAAAATAAAAAATTAAATCAATTAATAAAAATCAGAACTTAACATATAACAACAGTCACATACATACAACTACACACGGAAACGTCCAGAGGGTTGCTATAGCTTAGTGGTCAGAGCACCGGCCCCGGAAAGGAGGTGACCTGGGTTCGAATCCCAGTAGTAACCTAATATTTTGTCGTGAATTAGATTTTTCTGTATGTCTTTCTAATTGATTAATTAATTTGGTTATTAAATATTTCACATAACTTTGTTCTGAAAAATTACAACTTCACAAATATAAATGTGTTCTTGAATATATACAATTATTATCGTTACTTTCTAATTACGGGTGTGTCGCTGCATTTCAAAGTAATGAATATTGTTAAAGATGCTTCTTTTTTGAGTGGTTCCATGGAAATAATTAGTGTGCCTCTACTGAAATGCCGCCTACGGGATGGTGCAGTACCTTGCATTCTGTCCAATTGCTCGAAGTATCTTTCCACATCCTCCACCAACCCAGGTAAAGAGCCAATAACAGAGCACATCACAAAGAACATAGGCAAATGGAAGTGACAATTGCCAATAGCATAGTGTCTCATGATGCCTATTTTTCAAAAAGACTTTTAATAACTTTGAGACATTGCTGAATTTAAAGTTTACAATGAGCTATGTGTATATGTATGTGTTTTGTAGTTTTTGGATATTTAATAACTTAACCTGCTTCAATATTACTTACGATATTCTTATGGCTTAACAATGAAATTTTCTGGTGAGAAAATGAAAAAATGAAATTTTTAACAAAAGAACAAATGTTTTTGATTTTACAAAGGTGACGAACTTAGCCATATCTCATACAACGAAGGGTTTGTTAGAAATTTGCCAAATATTGCTTATAGTCTTAATTT
>JADDOH010008313.1:0-105866 GCA_016648135.1 Agrypnia vestita
GGAAGTAGAAGAAGAGACACAAGTGAAACCGGAGGCGTTGGCTGGAAAGGCAGCATGGGAAAAACATGACACGAAAGCTCAAACGTGGTTTGTAACAAGAATGTCAGAAAATGCTATGATGCATATCATAACTTGTACAACGTCCGCGGAAATGTGGAGAAAACTGGCTAGTGTTTACGAGCAAAAGTCGGAAATAAGCATCCACATCGTCCAACAACATTTCTTTCAATACAAATACGAGGAGGGAACAGAGATGCCTACCTTTCTATCCAAAATAGAAGAATTGAAAAATAAGTTGAATCAGAAGGGAGAAGAGATTTCAGAAAAATTCGTTTTAACAAAATTTCTGATGCCGCTTCCAGATCATTACAAGCATTTTGTTTCTGTCTGAGAGTCGGCGCCGGATGATAAACGAACATATGAAAATCTCGTGGCTAGATTATTGATAGAAGAAGAGCGATTGAAAGAAAAAGAAGATGTAACTGAGAAAGCGTCATCGGCTTTCGTTGTAAAGAAAATAAACAAGAAAAATATAAGGTGTTTTAAATGTTCTGGGTTTGGACATTTCCAAAGTGAGTGCGGTAGGAACGTAAAAAACGAAATTACAGTTCTAAAAGTGAAAATAAACCGGTTAAAAGATGTTATTATTGCAAAAAAAACTTCACTTTTAAAAGATGAGTGTTGGTTCAAAAAGAATAAGGACAGAGACAGTAACGCATTCGTGATTATGAGTTCAAGTGGACATTTCCAACAATCATACTGGTTGGTGGACACTGGCGCAAGCCAACATATGTGCCGAGATCGTAATCTATTTGCGAAACATTCACCATTGGAAAATAAAATGGTAATTGTCGGTGACGACAATGTGATAAGTGCGCACGGTTGTGGACAGGTGGCGGTACAAGTCTATGATGGGTTCAAATGGAGAAAAACGACTATATACAATGTTCTGTACGTGCCAAAATTAAAAACAAACTTGTTCTATGTAAATTGTGCGACAGATAGAGGTTATCTAATAACGATAAATGGTAAGTGGTGTAAATTATATAAAGAAAATAAAGTGTGTGCGATAGCAAATCGCATTGGAGATATGTTCTATATGGACGTGCGCTACAAGTATTAGTTAGCAAGCCTAACTCGTGTGAGATCCAGTCTAAAAGAGTGGCACGAGAGACTAGCACATCAAAATATGCAATATGTTAAAGCAGTGCTTAAAAACAATAACATTTCAGTGAAGGACGATGCAGACATGAAGTGTGAGGGTTGTCTGGAGAGCAAGATACACCGTTTGCCTTTCAGTGCTAGTGAAACTAAAATGACTAGACCATGTGAAATTATACATGCTGACACATGCGGGCCTATGGAGGTGCCGTCGGTAGTAGGTTCCAGATATTTTGTTACCCTAAAAGATGATTATTTCAATTTCAGATAAGTGTACTTTGTCAAAGGGAAGGATGAAGTGAAAATCTGTATTGAAAACTTCATAAACAAAGTGAAAATTTTACCAAAAACAAAGTGCTTTACTTCAGAAGTGATAATGGCCTAGAGTTCGTAAATAAGGAAGTGCAGAACCTGTTTTAAAAACGTGGTATCATACACCAAACCACAGTGCCATATACACCGGAACAAAACGGGAAGGACGAGAGAGAAAATCGCACGTTGGTTGAAGCGGCGAGAACGATGCTATGTGCAAAAGAAGCTATGGGCAGAAGCGGTTTGTACTGCAGCATATGTATTAAACAGAACCAATAAAAGCAACGAGATTGGAAAGACCCCATACGAGACATGGACAAACAAACAATTGGATATAAAGTAAAACCTCGTTAATTCGAAATTCAAGGGACCCAAAATAAATTTCGAATTATAGGGCCCCCCGTTAATTCGAAATTTTAGGTACAAAAAAAAATCTCGGTGTGATTGTGAAATTTGCCAAAAACATAAAACTCTCGAAAAACCCGTTAATTGTTAAATTTATGCTTATATTTAAAGAAATCACTTGCAATATTTATTATGTTAATGCAAAGATAGCGACATTTTGAGATATTTGGTGTTCTCACTCGCGAAAAAATCTTTTTTCCATTTCCGTCATGTCTGGATGGTGGCCATATTCAAAAATGTTTTGTTATACTTGATTTTATGAAACACTTCTTCAATCTTCAAACGAGTTTAATTTTTGACTCCGCCTTTTTTCCGGCTCAAACCAACAATAAATACGTTAAACAATAAGATAAGTCATTAATAACACCTTACAAAAAAAAATTACATTTTAATAACACAAACACAGTTATTAGGGAAAAAATCGAACTAAAGACAAATTTAAAAACATGCAAAACAATCAACGCGTTTAGGTATGAGAATTAGCGCAAACACCGCCCGCCACAAACTGCCGCAAGCTAAACTATCCGCGCATATCGAGGCAGCCAACTGAAGAAAGCGTACACAGGATTCCCCAATTTTAGAGATCGCGTTACAATATGTAAAGAAAAGGGGCATTCCATAAGGTACCGTGAATTGATTGCGAAACACGCCAAGACTCGTAAAATTCACGAAAAAGCCATTAATTTTGTGAAAAATGTCTGTTTTTCATATTACAAGAAATCATTTCGAAAACGCAATGTTTATTACTCTAAAACAAAGATCGCGACATTTAAAAGTACCCGATATTGACATATTTGTTGTTCTCACTTGTGAAAAAAATCAAAATATTTTTTAAATTTCGTCAAATTTCAAAAAAAAATTGAATTACGCGAACTAAAATATATTGATTTATGGCGCAAGGGGCTAAAAAATATTTCGAATTACGAATTACCGGGGTTTTCGAATTATCGGGGCTAATTTACTATGAAATTCACATTTTGGGACTTGCAAGTTTTAAAAATTTCGATTTGTCAGGGTTCGAATTAACGGGGTTTTACTGTAAATGAGTTGAAAACTTTCGGTACCCCCGTTGTTGTACATATTCCAAAAGTAAAGAGAAGAAAGTGTGACTCTAAAGGACAGAAAGCAATCATGGTTGGCTACGGAGAAGATGTTAAGGGCTATAGAATATTTTTCCTGGAGAAGAACAAGGTTGAAGTAAAGAGAGATGTTGTATTTGTAGAGAGGGGAGAGGAAGAGAAGCAGCAGGTGGTTTTGTCTAATGAAGAAAATAAAGAACAGTCCGGAGGCAGTAAAGAGAAGTCTAAAAAAGGAGAGAAACAGTCCAGTGAGAGTGTAGAGCAAGCAAGATCTCGTGGAAGGAACAGCAGTACGAGGAGCATGAGGAAAGTCCTAATATTTCTCTTGAGAGCGAAGATAGTTTATACATACCGTGCTCCAGTGAAGAGGGATCGAGTGATGAAGAAAATGGAGACCTGTCATCACGCCAGAGGAATACTCGGGAAAGAAAAAAAACCTTATTCTATACTTGTCATCACGTCATTACGGAGGGAAGCGAACCTAAAACTTACAGGGAGGCGATACAAAGGAAGGAAGCTCGTAAATGGCAAAAAGCTGTAGAGAAGGAACTTGAAACCCTAAGAGAAAATAATACATGGGACTTTTGTGAAAAACCTTTAAGTGAAAAGACTGTTAGTAGCAAGTGAGTCTTTAAACTCAAAAACTCTAATGAAAGTGTTCAGTACAAAGCTAGGTTAGTGGCCAGGGGTTTTGAACAAAATGATATGATGGATTTGTGTGAGATTTATGCACCAGTATCTAAATTGTTAACCTTTAGGTTATTTGTGTCAATAGCTACTAAGTTAAACCTACCTATTTATCAGATAGATGTCACAGGGTTTTTTTTGTATGGGAATATTGATGAAACAGTGTACTTGGAATTACCAGATGGGGCCTATAGTGGAGAAAATAAGTTTGCCAAATTAAATAAATCTTTAAATGGTTTAAAGAAATCTCCAAAATACTGGAACGATAGGTTTAATTCTGTAATAATGAAACAAAATTTTATTAGATCACAAAATGATCCTTGCCTATATACAAAGTGTAAAGGTAACTTTAAAACATATGTTCTATTATATGTAGACGATTTATTATTTTTTGGAAATGATAAAACAGAAACATGTGATCTTAAGTCAATATTGAACAGAAAATTTAAAATGAAGGATTTGGGATTAGTGCAGATAAAACCGGATTTAGAAAAAGGAATAACTGAAATAAGTCAAAAAGATTACCTTGAAAATGTCTTGCAAAGGTTTAAAATGCAAAATTGCAAAGGATTGCGTACCCCTATGGATTTAAACTTTAATACTAAACTATTGGAGGGAAATAATGATTCTGTAATTGACAAGAATATTGAAAAGGAATGTAGAAAAATAATAGGTTGCCTGTCTTAAGCCATGTATTCACTAGGGGACAAATAGCGCAGCATTCCGCGCGGCATGTCGCATGAACATCTACGTTCATGTTTCGGTGACAATGACGCGGTCATTTGACGTGTACACACCGGGACTCACATATCTTGTCGCGGAAATGTAACCCGATGAGGTTATGGTGACAGTTCCGGTATCTATTTACACTTCGTCATTTAGCGAAAACGGGGTTCCGCGCAATTCGAAATGTTTTTTTGGATCACAATTTCAAATTAACGAGGTTTTACTGTAATAAGTTGAATATTATTAAAAACAAGGCCCTTTTTGCAAATAATTATTGTTTTCCACACGTCGTGGAAATGTCGCCCTATGAGGTTATGATGACAGCTGCGTATCTATTTATCGAAACGTAAGAGAAGAAAAATGGAGTGGATGCGAAATTATTTACTGCAAAGAGAAAGAAGGACGGATATTCTATGCGATCTTCGATCGATACAGCTCGATGAGTTCAAGAACAATTTCTTTCCCCCACATTGTCATCTTGACAGATACAGCGCATGCGTATTCACTTGTAAACATACCACATGGTACTGACGCTCCGCGTAATGTCGCAGTGAGCTCGCTCGGGTACCGTGCGCATGGCAACGTTGCCACGGCACATAGAAATGCCGCGCTATGTTGTGCGCGACGTCGCAGAACAGTGCACGACGTTGCAACATCACGTACACTCTATGCCGCGCGTGCTGTTGAGGGACAATTTGTCCCCTAGTGAATACATGGCTTTATGCTGTATTAGGGACAAGACCAGATATTTGTATAGCTTTATCAATTTTAAGTAGATATCAAAACAAAGCAAACAATACATTGTTATCAGCGTTAAAGAGAGTACTGAGATATGTAAAACAAACTATTAATTATAAATTAGTATACAAGTGTAATTGTGACATGTTGGTAGGATATTGTGATGCAAACTGGGGGGGAGATTTACAAGACAGGAAGTCAACAACTGGATTTTGTTTCATGTTTGCAAATTGTTTAATTTTGTGGTGCTCAAGAAACAAGCCAGTGTCAGTCTGTCCTCTACGGAGTCAGAATACATAGCAATAAGTATGGCTGCGAGTGAAGCTTGCTGGCTTGTTAATTTATTAAAAGATTTTAATATTCAAAATGTTTGTCCTGTGACAATCAGGGTGCCATTATGGTAGCTAACGCTGATAGTATCAAGTATCAGAGGGGGGTATTATCTACAGGTCAATGTAATATTTTATGTATTGGCAACATTTGTGGGTTGGCCATCTTGTCTCATCTATGGTGTGTACCTAGTGTGTGTAGTACGCAATAAATTCGTTAATAATTACTAAAACCTATCGTTTTACTTATTCTATCATAATAAATAAAAATTCTGATGTATCCTCTAAGGTTGACGGAAGAGTATGCAAGAGATCTTATATACAATATATGTACCTTCTATGCATCAATGTTTGTGAAGTGTTTTCAATCTTTATGTTCATTTTCCAACTAGAAAACTAATAAGTAAACAAATTATCATAACTCTGAAACAAATGCCGCTGAACTACAGAATCACTAATATTAAAATTATTACATTTTTCCACGGAAATAAGACAGCACAGTTTTAAACACTAGTTGAAGAAAAATTAAATCATTATTGATTAAAAACTGTAATTTGAAATTGTTTACAGTAACCATTATACAATGTGCACCCTTAAGAGTGTGTGATTCACGAATATGAATATTTTTAAGCAGTTTAATAATGACATTTTTATCACATTTCTTAAATCTACATGTTCAGTCATAAAAATAAATAAATAAAGATATTACCAGCCCCAGTTCAAGCGCTACTATTGGGTTGATTCATATAATTATCTGCTACTTTTTAAAAATTATATTGCAACATAACCAAAAATGAAAACAAGCAACAAAAAATAAAAGTTAAAGACGTTACACGAATTTGTGGACAGACAGATGGACAGACAATGAAATTATTATTATTGGGATTATAACAGATTCTTTTTTCATTTTAATTGTATCAAGATAAGTATATATTTATTAACAACATTGTTAAAATATAAAAAAGATTGAAAACACAACAATTTATAATAACCCATAAACTTTCCCAGTTAGTCCCATTATCTCATTTCAACATATTTGTTGTATAGGCTGGTTGCACTGTGCCACTCATATGTAGTGATCATGTGCATGGGATATTCCAGAAGCATTGAAGAGAAATGTGATTGTTTAATATACGAGAACGGTCCGATAAGTACTTAGCCTGACCGCCCGATGGCACCACTATTGCAAGAGAAATTTACTATCGTATAGTACATTCTCCAGACAACAAGCGAAACCGTGAGACAACTTCAGAGCAGTGTTTGACGCTGTTTAAGCGCAATCCGAAGGAGTTTCTGCGTCGTTTCGTGACCGTTTTGACGAAACACAGATCCACTGCCAGAGACCAAGGAACAGTCGAAACAGTGGACATCACGTGGCGAACATGCTCCGAAGAAGGCGCAAACTGTCCTATTGGCCGGAAAGGTGATGGCCACCATTTTCTGGGATTCACAAGGTGTGATCTACATCGACTACCTGGAATGGGGCAAAACAGGGCTGTACTACACTGAATTATTGGGCCGATTTGACACCGAATTGCAGAAAAAATGTGCTCTTCCACCATGACAATGCACCGGCTCACACCTCTGCCCTCGCCACGGCTAAATTGGTCGAATTGGGCTACGAACTGCTGCCCCATCTAACATATTCTCCAGATTTGGCCCCGTGCGACTTCTTTTTGTTTCCAAACTTGAAAGTCACTCGCCAGGAAGAAATTTGAGTCAAAAATCGAGGAGGTCATCGCCGCCACGGAGGCCTACTTGGCAGACATCGAGAAAACGTATTTTTCAGATGGGTTAAAGAAATTGGAGCATCGCTAGGTTAAGTGTATCGAGCTAAAAGGAGATTATGCTGAGAAATAAATTGCCACTTTTCCAAAATGTTCGTCTTTCTTTTGTAGGCTAAGTACTTATCGGACCACCCTCGTATATACATAATCCAAAATAAAATAATTTCTTGCATGTTTCATAACAGATATGTAAACTGAATACAGCATTACCTATGCAACTGGTATGTAAAAATAAAAACCACATATGTACATACTTAATGCTTAGTACTTTCATTGACTTCAGTAGATTGTTTACCCAAATGATTCTTGATGATCATTGAAAGCATTATGAAACATTGATATTACATATAGTGTCAACTTTTTGTACCTTTAATCTTTACAACATAAATTTATTCAAAACAACTAACGAACAATAATAGTTGTAACATAGTTATTAACCGTTGACAATCGTCAGAAAAATTCTCAAGTTACACCATTGGCCATGAGAAATTTTCAGGCTGTTATACTTTTTTCCTTATCCAATTTTGTTTTTTTTGAGCATTTTTTTAATTGTAAATAAATAAGAGTACATATTGCACATTTATAATCCAGCCACTGTTAATTTTATTTTATTAACAGTTTTTCTATCAATTTTTCCAGAATGAGTCAGGGGTAGTTTTTCCATGAACACAACACCCTCTCGTAATTGTTTGTAGTCTGATAAATTTTCTGAAAATACAATAAATAACTTTTACAAATATAATAAAACATAATATGAGTGGAGTTCATGTGCAAAAATAATTTATTGCTTTCAAAATTCAAATTTAAATTAGTATGTATTTCATTTAATACATTTTTGATACACAATTCGATACCATGATACCATGATTGCACACACGCAAATTCTAATAACAAAAATCGTGTGGATATACCCTATTACAATTGTTTTACCTATTTTGCACATAAAATAAATATTTTATGTGTATATAATTTTAAAAAATAAAAATCAATATTAATTAGTAAAAAATTCTTGTACAATTCTACACACTATTGAAACAAGAATCACAAAAACGTTAATTTTAATTGTTTAATAAGTCTAACCACAAATATTTTTTAAATGTATTTGAATAACTATTTTTTGTTTTTACAGAGATGTTTGTTTTAACAGAGATGCGGGCATGGAAGGCATATCACATCAATATCTTTGCTATTCTCAAACTAAGCTAAGCACTTGTGCTATGAAAATAGGTCTACAGCAGGGCCTAGATAGCTCGAACCGAACTCCAGCTAATCCGAACGCCTCTTTAATCCAGACGACCCCCCTACTCCAGTATCCCGCAGTCAGTACCGTGTCATACATTTTAGGTGCTACACGTATTGTTTGAAAATGTGATTATACTTTATACTTTAATAATCACATTTTCAAACAATATGCATTATACTTTAATAAAATACAACATACTTTTAGTTACAAAAAACTATGCCCTAGTGTATATGTTACAGTGAATCTGAATTTCTACTAATTTCTAATGATATTGCATTCAATAACGACTCTACTAGACATAAACCTAAATCTAATAACAAATATTAAAGAATAATAATTGACAAATATTTTAAATGGACATTTTAAGACTTTAAAAAGATGCGTTATTTTGCCGTTAATCTCCGCGTCGAAAGCGAGTTGTAACATGTTTTCGCCGCTGCGTTATTTTGCCGCTAAGTGCGCGCAAAACGATTCAAAATCCTTTGTTACGACACTGTGGTATGACATTATGCCGCAGTGTTTTTTCACCGTGCGGCAAAAAATTTGTATCGCGCACCCAGCCATATTGTCTATGCTTTTAGAAATGCGCGCATTTGTGGACAAAATATATTTTCACAGATAATGTGTAGGTAATCTGTAAATTCACTGCCCCCACTCTGCCCGACTGGGTAAAATACATTTCTACTAGTGAAAGTATAGTAAACCCCCAAACCACCGTATCACCAGGCGAGTCTTAACCACTAGACCAATAATCCCATCATATTTACAATCAATCAATCTTTTAAGACAGCACATTTAATGCAAATTTATATTTTCGCATTTTTTACAAAAATGTGACTAATTAACTAACCATTACGCCCTTTCTCCGCAGGGATAGGCAGAGAGGATTGAACGCCACACTCTTCTATCCTGGCACATCACTTTTGCTTCGGCCACATTCATACATCTTCTCACACACGTTCTACGGTTGTTGCAGCTTTTAACAGGGCCATCCTCAAACACTTGTAGTACCTGATCGTGCCAGGTCTTTCGCGGATGCCCTCTATGTTGTCTCTCCTGTTGCCTTCAACACTTGCCTCATATATTTTCTTAACCATCCTTTCCTCGTTCATATCTTCCACATGAGCAAACCATCTCAGCACTCCTTTCTTTATTCTATCTACCACACTACAGCCAGCATTGCATTCACTTTTAATTTGTTCATTCCTCACTCGATCGACCAAAGATTTTCCACATTTTGGGTTTTTATTATTAATTTAAATGAATAGTGTATGAATAATTCTAGACACTAACCTCCAGATATCAATAAATCAATGTGATATATTGTAAAAAAAATTATACAATTTTTTTTCAAATACTGATGTTGCATACCTTTCACAATGTTTTTAACATCTTCCGCAGTAAGCTTGGACCCCGGTGCTAGTTGAACAAAGGCCTTGGGTAAATAGTCATCATCCGATTGATGGATCCCCACAACACAAACTTCTTGAACACCGGCCAAACTCCGGATCACATCTTCTACCTCTGAGGGAGCTATCTGAAATAATAAAATATCTCTACATTAACCAGGGTTCGAGGATATACAGTAAAACCTTGTTAATTCCAAATTCAAGGGACCCAAAAAATAATTTTCGAATTATAGGGGCCCCCGTTAATTCGAAATTGTTACAAAAAAAAAAACGCGGTGCGATTGTGAAATTCGCCAAAAATCGTAAAACTCTTGAAAAACCGTTAATTCTGTTAAATTTATGTTTATATTTAAATAAATCACTTTGAAAACGCAATATTTTTTATGTTAATGCAAAGATCGCGGCATCTTGACATATTTGCTGTTCTCACTTAAGAAAAAACCTTTTTTTTCCATGGATAGGTGGCCATAATTAAATATGTTTATTATACTTGAATTTATGGAACGCTTCTTCAATCTTCAAACGAGTTTAACTTTTGATACAATTGTCAATAAATACGTGAAACAATAAGATAAGTCACTAAAAACATCTTACAAAGAAAATTTAATATTTATTTAGAAAAAAATCGAACTAAAGACAAATTTAAAAACATGAAAAACAATTAAAAACGCGTTTAGGTAGGAGGATTAGCCGCAAACTAAACTATCCGCGCATATCGAGGCAGCCAACTGAAGAAAGCATACACAGGATTCCCCAATTTTAGGGATCGCGACACAATATGGATAGAAAAGGGGCATTTCATAATGTACCGTTAATTGATTGCGAAATACGCCAAGAATCGTAAAACTCATGAAAAAGGCATTAATTTTGTGAAAAATGTCTGTTTTTCATATTTCAAGAAATCATTTCGAAAACGCAATGTTTATTATGCTAATATGAAGATCGTATATCGTACCCGATATTGACATATTTGTTGTTCTCACTTGTGAAAAAACTCAAAATATTTTTTTGATTTCGTCATAATTCAAAAAAATTTCCAAGTACGCGAACTAATTAATTTGCGGCGCAAGGGGCTAAAAAATATTTCGAATTACGAATTATCGGGGTTAATTTTCTATGAAATTCGCAATTTAGGACTTACAATTTTTAAAAATTTTGAATTATGGCAAATTTTGAATTATCGGGGTTCTAATTAACGGGGTTTTACTGTATATCACAATATTTATGGCTTGACTTTTATTTTCGATATACATATAACCAAAAAACCTTCTGTGGTCGTTACTAGATGGCGCTAGCTATATTTTAAAAAGTGCTACAGGTTATTTTTTTTGATATCTGCGGTCGTTACTAGATGGTGCTAGTTGTATTTTTAATAAATGTTACGGTTGTTTTTTAGTTTAATTTGTTTCATATAATCTGTTTTTTATTTCACAAAAGGAAATAAACACCCATAACAATACATTAGAAAGAGCATATTTTATAACTATATTAGTTTTTTTCAGTTTGCAATTCATTTATTTAATAAATAATAATTCATGTACAAAATAAAAAAATAAATTTCCTAATTATTTTGAGTTTATATCAATCGACGTCTGCAAAAAAGGAGAAAAAAGTTTGGATATATATCCAAAAATAATTTGAGAAAATTATAAATAAATGAAAATTTAAAACTGTTATATAAACTATAAAATTTTTAACATTTTTAGATATACAGCATATAACAGAGCTAATACACAATATGCACAGATAGATTCCTGGATGATGAGTTAAAAATGTCGTAATGTCAATGTCGTAATATCAATAGTTATGGAGATAAGAAACTTCAAATTTTACATTAATTTTTTTTCAATATTATACTTATCTTCTGTAAAAAATTGGACAATCTTTGAAGTAACTTATATTGAATATTATAAATTATTAACTTTAATACAAGTCTAATAAAATTATTAAAATCTTATAGAAAAATTCTGATTTAAATTTCACATATGTTATAAAATGTTTTAACCCGTTATTTGCTAACAAAATGCGCCATATGACAAATCAATTTGAACTGATGAAGGTGACAAATCGCCTTGGGCTGAGTCTAAAAATGACTCAAAACCGCAACACTCAATGTGTTTAAGTTCAGTTAAAACGGAAAAGGGGGGCCATCGCACCTAGATCGCTGCCTACACTTAACAGTTACAGTCAACGCGCACCACTCGGTGTCAGCAATGAACATGTTACACGCAATGGCAATATAAAAATTACTTACTTGATAATTGTGGTACTTGAACATTTCTTTGAGCCTATCCACAAAATACAAATTTTTCTGTTCATCATAGTAAAAAAGATCTCCTGTGTGGAACCACCTGTCTTCATCAAATGCTAAGGCAGTGCTTTCAGGGTTGTTGTAGTAGCCCTGAAGTATAAATATTTAAACAAACAATTTAAATACAATCATGGGAAGACCATCAATGATTTTTGTTTTGTCACAGTTGATCCATGGCAAAAGAACCTCAATTATAAACGGCAATTAATTTTCAATAGGAAACTGCCTAAATAGTGTGATGTGTATCTTCCAAACATGTATAGAAATATTTAGAAATTACAAAAATAAAGTTAACAGAATACACACAATGCAAAAAAGAATTGAAAGGAGGGAACAAGTAGAAAAAAATAGCATTCAATTACACACAAGCATTTCTTGAACTAAATGAAATTTTATTTGGACTGAAAAAGGATAATATTTTGGTAACTATTTCAGAATATATATATGCTGAAATAGTTACCTTATCTTATAATATATATCCTTATGGAAAAAATCCCAGGCATCCAATGAAAGTCTGGCACTTTCCACCTTATTATAAGATGCATATATAAGGTGGAAAGTGCCAGACTTTCATTGGATGCCCGGGATTATTTCCATAAGGATTGTTTAATTAATTCTTAGTTAATTAAACAATCCTTACGGATTAATCTAATATCTATTAATACTTAATATAATAAATATAATTAATTCATTAATTATATTTATTATATCTAATTAATACTTAATATAATAAATATAATTAATTCATTAATTATATTTATTATATTGAGTCATTTCAAAGAAACATTATAAAATTTAAAAAGAAAAAATAGTTTGTGAAATAAATTATAACTTACAGTGAATAGTACATAATCTGACTTCAGACAAAGTTCACCAGTTTCTTTGGGACCAAGTTCTCGGTTAGTTTCTGGATTTACAACCTGTTAAATTTTAATTTACAGTACACATTAAGACAAAGTGTATTTGTATGTAATTTTTAATATTCTAAAATGTGTACACAATTTAAATATTATATATTTAATTTGTACTAAAGGAAATGAATTTTTCATATTCGATATTTTATTTTCATTTATTGGTTTTCTAACAGCCATATAATTAATCAATCTTGAAAAAAAACAATAATTAATGTACAGAGTCTTGGGCCAATTACAAGAAAACACATATATACAATAATATTACACCAGGATCGATAAAAAATAAGAAAAAACATGCCAAATAGTGGGTTTTTGTGAGTGTGTGTATTTGTGTGTTATTATGTGTCCGTATGTGTATGCGTTTTTATGTGTTTGTGTTTGTGTTCACATGTGTGGGAAGAAAAATGTCATTGCGCGAGTTTATACGTAAGGGATATAAGTTACTGTAATGATAGTATAACGTTTTACAAAAAATAAGTCAGAAATATTGAAAAAAAAATGCAAACTTTGATGTCGCATATCTCCTTAAATTTTGATATTAGGTCATAATAGCTTGAACATGGAGGCAGGAATATAAACTTGCGAGGTTATTAATGTTTTACAAATAACCCAGTACAATAGAGCCAATGTGCCGTTTAGTACATTCTGAGATGAAATCAATTTGTCAATTTTTCATATAAATAATGGAGATATACCAAAAAAAACATTGCCGTTCATCTGGAAAGTCTGCCTAGTAATTAGTTAAAATATTTTTTATAAATCTAGTCCGTGCAATTATTTTTTAAAACAGTTTCATTTGTTTATCTCAGCTAAACTGCTAACACTACACACACTAACAAACACAAAAAAACACTAAAACGGCACATTGGCTTTATTATATATACAGTGACGATATTTTGAATTTGATGAATGAATGAAATTAAATATATATATATATATATATATAAAGTTTTTTTTAACAAATTGATTCTAGTACCATTATTCATATGAGGGCTGTTTGACAAGTACCCATGTTAAATGACTAATGGCGCCACTGATACAAAAACCATCGGAAAGGGCAATCATGGAGCAGTATTTCAATCATGCTGCCTCATCCGTTTAGATTTGGGCTCTTACGTTTTTTTTGTTTCCAAACATGAAAAAATGGCTTAAAAAACTACAAATTTAACACATTTAGATTTGGGCTCTTACGTTTTTTTGTTTCCAAACATAAAAAAATGGGTTAAAAACTACAAATTTAACACATTTTCTTCCCTATCACGGGTGCTTACGATACAGCCTTCGTTTATTCAAAGTACTCTCTTTTGCATCTATACACACTACACAGGTAATGGGACGATTTCTTTTTTGGCCAAAAAATTTCTCATAATGAGAAATAATTATTGCTGCTCCAAATTTTGATTCCACATTTCTACATCAATGTGCACACGCATCTGTTACTCCGTAATACAATGTTTCTTTGGAAATTATGGTATGTTTCATAAACGTATTATGTATATCAATAAAAATGTTAAAATTTTAATGGCATGGTGTGGAACAAAAATAATTTTCATTTAATTTTTACATCCGATTTACTCATAAGCTCCAAGTAAAGGCTTCCAGAGTGGGTCTTGTAACTCTACAATTCATGTCACATCTTTGGGTGGAGATATCAGTATGCAATTTAACAGCAATTCACGATTAAATAATCAGCATGATTGTACAAAAAATGTCTCCACTATAATTATGTACATATAAATTTTGTAGCATAGTTTGTACTTTATGTGTTTACCAATTGTGTAGTTTTATGTAAAAATACAAAAGTAATGCCAATTGTCTCCATACCTCATAGTACACTCTTCTAATTGCCAAATATAAATTTCTCTGTAATGTCATGTAGCATTCTCAAAGGTTCTTCAATAATATTTATTTGTTGATCTGCAATGGTCTGGGGTTTGCTTATTTTTAATCTCAATGTCTGAGATATCCCCAAACCTAAAAGTCTATTATCAGTTTATCGAATATAGCATAAAAATAACATTTTTAATGAATTTTTCATTATACATACGTTCAAAATGTATGCTTGCTTCCCTTTGTTAGGATTCAATGAGTCAAATTGAGTCAAATCAAAATCAAAAACATATGTTAATTGGTTGTCTAGAAAGGACAATAATTTTATATCTATTCACATGGGTAAAGTAAGTAAAAGTTAAATGTAAAGCACATAATATTTGTGGAAATAAACTTATTCATAATTCCCAAAAACACAGTGACTAACAAAGCAATTCAACGGCAAACTTATTTTTTAAAAAGACGGTGACTAACAAATCAATTCAATGGCAATAAAGATGACCCCATCTATAAACATAATCAATATTATGTTCATACAAGTTCTGTTCCGCGAATGACATAAGAATTACATACTAAATATGGACAAATATGTGTAAACTATTTCAACTATTTTATCAAAATGTGTAATTCTCATTTTGTGCTCATAAAATTCAACAAATGCAAATTATCAAGAAACAACGAACATGAGCATAAAATGCGGGTTTCTAAATTTACCAAGAAATACTTTCCCCGAGTATCTGAGCATTTATTAAGAATACCCCATTTTGCTTAATTTTTATGCAAAATGGTAAGTAATGTGATTTTAATTAAGCTTTTTACCTTGAATTTCACCCATGGAACGCATTTTCCATTGCAGTACGGTATACACTTGGACGGAATGCATATCACTCCTGTAGATTCTGTCATCCCATATGTATTTGATACCTTTCCGTTTGGCATCCTTTTCTACAATGCAAAAATATTTTTAACGTTAAATTAATGCAGGTGCCTTATGTTATAATTAAAATGTTGTTTTCTTTTACACTGGAAAAAGAAAAAAACAGAAGTTAAGCAATCGGCGATAGCCGATTGGTTGCTAGGTCCTGTAGACAGCTATACTGGCCGCAACGCAGCTGATAGTTGGTGTTACGTGGTCATTTGTATCTGCAATCGTCTGACAGCGATTACTTGCTTCTAGGCCCTACGGGCAGATATTGTGGCCGCTTTCCAGTTGTTAAAAATGGGGTCCAAATATACTTATGTAATTTTACACTTAAATAGTGTGAATTACCTGCAATGCCACAAGTTTTTCGTAAGGAAGCACACTACCAATGCATGTAAAGGAGCGGATGCAGGAAAAGTCAAAAGTATTAACATCGGGGTGATTTAGTATTCCGGTCACTATCGCAGGTGGAAACATTACCATTTGGGGCTGAAAATTAAAAATACCACTGAAGAATGTAAAGTAAAAAAAATCTATTATTATACATCAAGCAGCGTCTGTTCTTAATTAAGTGACTCTAAATTCCAGAATATTTTGGCCACATGTGAGGCCATAATAGATATGATGACACTATCGAAAAAATGGGGCAGACATCAGATTTCGTGGAATGTCACCAATATGATGCACCAGTCTGATACCTACAACACTTTTAATGGCCATAGTCTCTAGTTAAATTATCCATACGTTTTCGGTACACTTATTAACTTAATTCAATTCATGGTTTAACAAAAATATTATAAAATTATTTCATCAATTAAGAAAACACATTTACCTTAAATCTCTCAATGAAATCAAATACCATGTCCGTGGTAATGGGGAGAGGTGTGTACAAGCGTACATAGCCCGCCAAGAAGGACAGCAATTGGCCGTAAGTTCCCGAAAGCCAGAAAAGAGTAGACGAAAAGAATGTTCGTATTTCAGGACCCTCCCATGTATTCAGACCTCTTGTACTAAATTAATGTTATTCAAATATTTTTGTTATTAAAAGAACACAAACAAGGACTTCCATAGATAAATCTTGTCTTTATTCATTTTCTCAAACCATTATACATACTAGGTGTTAACAAAAATAATGTTAGTTTTTTTTTCATCAAATTTTAAAATGCGCACCAAAAATAAAACATATTGGTAAAGGTTATGCTTCATTGAAAGAAAATGTTCTGCTCTTCAAGATGTTGTGTTTGCTTTTACGTTACATTTATTATTTTATTCAATTACAGGCCTTTCAAATTGAATGTCAAGTAGACAAAAGTGAGCACTATCGACACCTCCTTCTGATGGGACATGGTTGGACAAATTCTTTGAGTCAATGTCAGTTGGTTTTTATCAGAGAAATAATAAAGGAGAATACACTATTGACTAATTCATTGCAATTTTTTTTTGTCGTGTCTTCTTATCCCCTTCATTTGGAAAAACGGACAACACTTATGTTAACATAATATCTACAGTAAGTAACCTGATCATAAGCTTAGTTATGATTGGTCGATATTGATAAAACGTTCACCTACAAGTGAATGTTTTATTCTTGCATACCAATGCATCTAGTGTTATAAGAAATTTCCTGCATTTAATATTTGTTATAGTGTTTTTATTTGTTTCACATTATATTAATATATATGTATGTATGTACTTTCAGTCGGCCACATTTCAAGATAATTTAAAAATATCATTAAGATAATAATAAAGAGCGATGATTAGCACGTTGACTGCCAACTATGAGATAACTCGTAGATTGCGTTATTTGCTAGGATGCCGACTACGAGTTATCTCGTACTGTGTTTACTTGCCATATTCGTGCAGCTACGATAAAATTCATAGTATATCAGTGCTAATATGGATAGATGGCTTCTGGGAAAATAATAAAAAATCAATGCTGGCTTACATTAACAGAAAATAAATTAATAAATGAACGGAAAATATAATTATAAAAATTTATTCAAAATCAAGAAGTAAAATGTGATTAAATGAAATTGGCTTTTTAGACCGGAATTCTGAAAATTTCTGTGACAGTCAACGTGTTAATAGATTAATAGACACCTCAATATTCACCGTGTACTGTGTGGTGCATGTTACATTAACTAATCAACTAACCACCACACTGTTTCTGCGTAGGGGTAGGCAGAGAGGATTGAACTCCACACTCTTCTATCCTGGCACACCTTTTTTCATACAAGTTCTACAGTTGTTGAGGCTTTTAACAGGACCATCCTCAAATACTTGTAGGATCTGATCGTACCAGGTCTTTTGCGGACGCCCTCTTTTCCTGTTGCCTTCAACACTCGCCTCATATATTTTCTTGACCAGCCTTTCCTCGTTCATACGTTCCATATGACCAAACCCTCTCAGCACTCCTTTCTTTATTCTATATACCACACTACAGCCAGCATTACAATACTTCATGTTACATATTCTGTGTTAATACATATTTCATACATATGTATTACAAACATCATCTTGTTAGTTTTAATTATGTAGTGCCTTTCTCATCCAGAACATATATATATGTGAAGCTAAATTAGACCACTTAGACAAGAATCAACATGTTGTCTCTCCCACAAATATATGTTCTGGATGAGGAAAGCAACATAATAAGAGTTTTAATGGTAGGTAAAACTTTAGTATTATTGTTTCGGATAACTTTAATGTGTACCTATTGTGAAGGTGCTTGCAATGAGTACATAAATTGAAGCTTGACTTTTACATTGCAGCAAGCTATCGGCGATAGCTAGCGATAATAATTGTGATTACAAAATATGTCTATTAATCAGATTTTTTTCAAAATACAGTAAAAGTTTGATTTTTTTTCCTCGTTTTCCCACTATTTACACCGAAAAGTCAATGTCCCGTATCATCTTCATACACTCTCATACAAATGTTTCATTTAATTTGTGCGGATGAAAATTTTAATTTCCCCAGTTTAAAATGAATTTTGAATTATCAACGCAGCAGCTGTGATCTTCTTTGTTTGGGTTCCAGCTCTAGCGAGTACAAATTACGTTAGTAATGAAGTAACATAAGGGGCACACTATTTAATGAATGTAAATATTTTCAATTGACAATTTCATTTGACCGATGACCTTTTTAGTAGTTATATTGCGATTTTCACTTTGCGCTCAGGCGCACATTGCCGCAATCTACATGACAGTTGCCGCAATCTATTGACTTATGTATTTTTTTATTAAGTTATTTGGTATGATTTGGTTAGTTTGTATTGTTAAATCGCATTTAAAATCATTTGGCAATGCATAATATTCCCACCCGAAAAAAATATGGTGTATAGCGGCTGAGTTTAGAGGATCCGCCAATTTTTCAACAGAAACATTTCTGTAGCCGACATTGGTAAGGTGCTAACATTTTTAAACGGCTCCTAAATTTTAGCATTTACTTAGAGAAAGAGATCCAAATGTTTCAAAAATCGCCATCACATTGTTTACCAAAATGTTTATGGCGGGAGACGAAGTGTTGACCTCGACCAAGTATAAGATTGGAGGCATACTGATCGTTAGAATACGATCCAAACAACATTTCAAGTCAGATGAAATGGAATTATTTTATGTTTTTTTTAGCAATATGTAGCATAAAAAAAATAGTGAATAGATATAAAGTAATCTAAAACATAATGTGTGTAATTTTTTTTAAATAATATGAAATTTTTTAAGTCTGATTGATTTTATTTTCATCAAAAGTCCATTTTTCTGTCCAATTTTCTATATATTTCGTCAGTTTTACACTGTTTTTTGCTATTCCCTGGAGAAGTGAAAAACTAAGATGTTACTGCATATGTTTAAAAGCAAACATCATCCTTCAATGTTCCCACTGCATACCACTGTTATTGTGTTTTACAAATAGAACAATGTTTTAACATTTTCAATATCTAAGCAATTTAATACAAATAATTTACTGCATTTTCTAGCCCATTTCCCAACATCGTGTTTTTTTCTTCAATGGCGTATGTCTATAAATTTATAATATTTATATTAATATCTAAATAATTGATATGTATTCTATGTTCTGTATATATTAATTACTTGAATAGGTAGGTATTCTTCCTTCCCAAATAAATATTCACATGTCTTGTACTTCATTAGTATTTCTGTGTCTGGGTTATCTGGGTCAACTAAGATCGAGAGTTAACTATATTTAAATCTTGATTTCCAGGGTTTTTCTATCATCATAAAAACTCCTACTCTCCTATGTCTAGTAAAGCACAGCAGCATTTCCCACACAGCAATGCATCACATTAGGTTGATTGGAAATTGTGATGCATCGTCCTTGTGAAAATATTGAAGATAAAAACAAAATAAGAAGAATACTTACGGTAATGATAGATTAACGACAAGTCCCTGATGTGTAAGACAAATACCCTTCGGTAATCCAGTAGTTCCACTTGACCCGATGATGAACGCTGTCGTCATCGGCTCAAAATCTGTGACTCTGTAAAATAAAACAAAGAACACATATTATCAAACAGTCATAATAGTTTCCAAGACGTGACACAAATGTATTGCAATACAGACATTTATATGACCAAATTAAAAATATCACTTGCAGTGACCTGCACTATTTTAATAAAACCTTTGACTATATGTCCTCAGGTTTTCATGGCTGTTCAGAATCTTCTGTGTATAGTGTTCTGGGATATTCTGCCGTTTATATGTGACCTCTGTGGTCAACGTTTCGGATCCCATTGCAGAGTCCATCATCAGGGCTGATGTGATGAGTGTTGAAGTGTGGGTTAAGTATTGCCTTGCAATACCGTACCAAAGTCAGGGTGTGTCCAAGTTTGTGTTAAGTACTGGATTGCTGTACCATGTCGAAAGCGGGGTGTATATGTCTTAATGTAGTGTGTGATGATACCTTGTCGGAGACAGGCGTTGTCAAGAAATTTTGGGGCGTTATGTCACTGTTTCATCTATTACCGGATAATTATCTGTGCGGAGTCATCAATTCAATTGATTCTACAGCGCCGGATACCACGAGATTCTTAATTTAAGACCGTCATTCCTATTAATATTAACTGGGTATTTATATTTCTCAAGTGCTTCCTTGACCAGGCGAGCGTGATGACTCATGGACTTTTCTAAGATTTTCAGCTCAAATGAAAAATAGTGGCCCGTATCTAGAAAGTGCGCAGTCAATGCCAATTTTCCTGGATGGCAGATTTTGCATGTTCTTTTATGCTTGTCAACCCTCTTTGAAATCGTAGGCACTTCTTCTTCTTCTTCCGTTTCTTGAGTGCTTCGGCAATCCTTCTGTGAGAGCTCTCATATACATGGCAAAATATCCCATAAAACTATAAGTACATAGAAGACTTTGTATATAGGCTTGCTGACAAATGTGGTTATTTAACTTCGGGATTTAAACTTCTAACCTTTATTGTCAAAAGCGGATGTCGCTGATCACACTAAAAAAATTTACCCTGTGGTGTGAGATTGATCGGCTTTTCCAAAACTAAAGGTTGGACATTCACTGCAAATGCATATTTCGGCATTTTCTTTTATGAAAATGTGGATTTTTATTATTCATTTATATGAGAATGTATATTCTAGACTACAATTTTTTTGTGTAATTACTTAGATAGAACCTTTGTTCTTATATAAAAGTAATAAACTGAATATTATATATTATAATATAAACTCATATGAAGGGGTAGAAACAGAGATGAGTGGAGAAAAATGGAAGTGGCCTACATCCAGCAGTGAAGAGAAAAAGGCTGAGGAAGAAGAAGAACATTATTTACAATAATTAAGAAAATATAAGCATTAATTGACAGACCCCGGCCAAAAAAATCGTTTTTAGTGTCCTAGGAGGCGCAAAGTTTTAATGGATATTTATATGTAGGTATGCATAACACATTTTTTATAAAACAGAATGCCATTGGCAGCGGCGTCATTTATTGGCACATCCATACTTTGGAATTTTTATTTTTAAATAATAATTAAGGTGTTTTTATTTAAAAAAACTCACTTTTATTTAGTGAGTAAAGCCTCAAAATACGGGAATAAATAGAATGTACTGTTAAAAATCACATCTTTATTTAAATAAAAAGCGTTTTTATAACTATATTATTATTGGCATCAGGCTCCAACTCTTTTAGTTTATGCAGCAAGTTTGGGTCGATCGTGGTACTCTTTACGCACCAAAGATACGATTTCAATTTATAAACTTCGATTAATTTACAACTTGTCTTTTACATTACAACGACTTGTCATTTAAAAAACACTTCACGTAACATAACCTCTCCCTGTCACAGTTACGGTACAACTGAGAGCGCCATGCACAGATTTATCCACCGCACAGACAAAAATAATCGAATTTCAATTCTTCTACGGTCACCTGTACAGGTCTGGAAATCTCTACACGCGAGCACTACATATACCGATAAATTAGAAATTTTGGAAATAAGAAAAAGTATTAATAGTAAATCGAATATTACAAATAACCAAGTGTTAGTGTGAAATTTACTTTGGAGTTGCATCATAATAATTTATCATTAATGTGTGTCAGAAGATGTGAATTTATCAATTTGAATGTTAAATGATGACTTGCAACTATTTGTACTACTATAAATATTCGATAAATTATAATTCTGCACTTTGAAACATAAACATTAATTAATAAATACTTATAGGTACATTTATAATTCTGCACTTTAAAACATAAACATTAATTAATAAATACTTAAAGGTACACACCACTGTAAATGCCATTTAATTAATCATCTAACAATTATCAAAAATACAAAAATTGCTTTTGGCTTTGTAATCTGCATAGATACACGAAATCCCGATTATCCGGATGAATTTGAAAGTTCATTAAAAAATAATTATTAAGGCGGCACAGCCGATTCATAAACATGCATAGCTGTCAAATTACATCGATAGATCATGTCCTTTCAAGCCGTGTGCGACATGTCATCTGAGCGCAAATCGAGTGAAAATTACACGTTCGTTACATGTTTATGGTACATACGTTGCTAAAACAGTAAGGTTTGATAGAAAGAGATGGTCATATATTCTTTGCTTTCGTCCGCGTCAGGTATCCCCACAGAAGTACCTCACGTATCAAAATATTTACTTATTTAACTTTAGACAAATGAACTTATATTATTTGAGTCGACTTATTATTTTCCGTAAATAATTTAAGAATCATAGTAATAATTCTGAACTCCTTTTTAAATCAATGCATATCGTAATATGACAATACAAAACAATCACCTAGCCCCACGTGCGTACTGCGTATATCAAAATGTATTATTTTATCTATCGACAAATTCCCGTATTTTATTTTCGTCCAATAATTACTTACTGAATAGAATTTAAAAAACGTATTAATAATTCTGAAATACTTTTCATGTCATAATGAATACCTTTAATATTAAACAAGAAATAAATATATGGGAGACGCGAACGCGCATGCGCACGGCGCGTACAGTATGTATCTTGATACCTCAAATGATCTGGAACAATTGTTGAATTAGGATAATACCGAAACTGACATGTGACGCAAGTTCAAAGTTTAAAAAGGATGAAACTGTTCAAAAATCCATATAAAACCTTAATATATGGGAGATATCAATTGCTTTTGCTAGCTGTATAGTATAAATAATAATACATATAAGTGGGGTGCAGTAGTATAAACTTAGGTTATGTTTAATCCATAAAAATAACTGCACTATAAAAAAGAATCGTAAATAATGATTTTATAAATAAATAAATAATTTATATACACTTACTTAAATTCGTCTTCGGTTCCTGTCGGCATTAGTAACGTGTCAATTGATGTGAAGTCTTCACTTGGAGTTTCTCCCAACACAATGACTTGAGTCTCTACTTCCAATTCCTTAAATAGGTCCTCAAACGCTGAAGCCACCTCTATATCACAAAATACTATTTTTGGCTTTCCCATTAGAACCATATGTTTTAGCTCGGCTGAAAAGTGTGCAGTGATGAGTTAATTCTTAAAAGACTGTGCTAAACAAAACTTTGGGGACGGTGGTGTAACACAGCGTTACCTGATTAAAAATCGGGAAAGTTTTTAATATGTGATAAAATATACATATATACGATACAGATAAGACTTTTTAAAGGTCCCTTTATATAATTATGTAAGATAAACATACATATTTGCATTATTTAATTTATAGAAAATCATGGCATACTGAAGTTCCGTGCGCTCACAGTGACATATCATTACCAACTGAATCCAGCTACGCGTGAGTCACGCCACGGTCGGCCCCGTCAGTGACCTTCGGATGTATGGAATTCTGTATACAGGTTGCTTAAGGGGTTATATACCTTCTTTTTTTTTCAAAAATCGTTTTTTTTTTTTATTGCTTTATCTGAAAGTAAAACTCATTGAGAACATTTCTTCAAATTTTCATGAAGATCCAAGCAATAGATCAAAAGTTGCAGAGTTTCGAAGCGCGCCCCGTAACCGCCGCACGGCTGAGCAGATAGCGGTAAGGGACCGCTTATCAGGGGTCGCTCCGCCTTAACGGTAAATCTTTTGTTATTGTAGAAAGTTAATTACATGAGGTAGGTACGATGTTTACTCGAACGTGCTCCATTTTTGACCATACAAACACCCTTATAAATCAGTTGTATACGAACTTCTGAAGCGTGAGCATCTAAGAATCGAACATTTTCCTTTTTACAAAAAATCAGTATGAGTTCCCGACAAAAAATTACACGGGTAACTCGTGAAGGTAGTAAAAATTACAAATCGCGATCGAAAAAGAGGAAGCAATATTTTAATCCTCAAACTGTGGAAGTGGACGAAAGTAGCTTCAGTGCGTCTCACAGTACGTAAAATGCAATACGTGTGCAATACGTGCAACCCCTACCCGATGATGTATTGAAGATTATGAAGCCGATATACGAAGACTTATCTAAAGATGAATTGCTTGAAAGATGCCTCGGTGGATTCACTCAAAATAACAACGAGAGCTACAACCAACTGATCTGGAAACTGTCCCCGAAACATCTTCCAGGAGGTGCAGTACCTGTAAGAATTGCTGCTTATACATCAGCCTGTATATTCAACGAGGGGCAAATATCTATTTTGAAAGTTTTCGAGGCAATGGGGGTGCATTGTGGCAGCAACACTCATGAGTACGTCGCGCAGCAGGACGAGAGGCGAATTTCGACGGCCGAACTTCGGGCGCAAGGTGCGACAAGGGAGGGACGAATGGCCAGCAGACAACACCAAATAGATATTTTGGAGGCTGCATCGAGTGCAGATAACACGCTATATGGTCCCGGAATCGACGATGATTTGTAAGTTTACCTGATCGACTTTAATGTTTATATAAACTAATCTTGAAACTTTAAACTCGATTATCTCGAAATGGTGTTTTTTCAAAAGTGCCTTTGCCGTGATCACGATTGCAGAAAAACTATTTGACCGATTTTCTTCAATTTTTTTTTAAATTGTTCGTAATTAATGTTCTGTGTACTTGAATGATTCATTTTTTATGCATAATTTTTTATCATGCAGATAAGAATTTTTTAATAAAATTTTTAGAGCTCAAAATGTTGATTTTTTGAGAAAAACATTCCCGTATGCAGAAAAAACAAAATATTTATTTAAACAATCGTTCAAGTACAAGGAATGTTCATGTACTAATGAAATATTTTTGATTTTATGATTTCAGTTAACCTGCTGGACTTCCATTTTTGACAGATCGTAATAGTGTTGTGACACACTTAAAATCATTAACGAAATAATTCAGTCGAAAAAAAAATTCGTCGCACGGTGTGAGTTGAGAAAGTCTTTGTACATAAAAAAGGTTATAGAAGAATAATAAAACACATTTTTCTTAGATAAAAATATTTACTTGAATGTTTCAATCTGATTCATCCCCATTACTATCACTCTCCATTGAACTATCGTCGCTGCTATCATTTCCTAAATTAATTATAATATCATTATCTAAAATATTACCGATTCTAATATCTCTTTCGTAATCTTCCTTTATTCGTCGCACGGTTCTATTCACTACATTAGCCCAGTCTGTTTGAGTTGTACGTTGACAAGCTTCTTCTAATAATTTTAACATTTTTGATGTCGTAAATGGAGGTTCTGTATTATGCCTTGCTGCATATCCCTTGATTTGAGCCCATATCAATTCAATTGCGTTGTATTCGCAATGGTAAGGCCGTAATCGTATTACTTGGTGCCCATATTCCGATGCGATTTCATCAATGACGTACCGTGATTTTGCCGGCTTGTTTTGTTTTAATAATTGAAGTAACTCCGCTTTCAACATATCCATATTTGCATCTATGCCATTTTTTTGAAGCCACGCAACGATATCAGCTTTCTTTTGGGACTGAGCAGGCGGCTTATCGATCTTCATCGAGTGGTACGGGGCATTGTCCATTATTATTATAGATGGTTCGGGAAGGCTACACAACATTGTGGTAAACCACTCCGTAAACTTTTCTCCGTTCATTTCTTCGTGATAATCTCCAGTAATTTTTGATGCAAAAGCCATCAAGGATCCTTCGACGAATCCATTAGCGGTCCCGGCGTGACAAATTATAAGTCTGCCTCCCTTTCCAATTGGAACTTTAGACGTAGATGCTGCGGTGTCATCGGTCCAAGAACGGCTAACTGTATGGTTGGCATTAAGCCTCGTCTCATCCAAAAACACCACATTTTGCCAATCTTCTATTTGGTTCACATTTCGTAAAAAAGTACACCTTTTCATCACGATATTGTTCCTTTCCATTAATATCTTGCGTTTATTACACTGCCTGTACGCAAAACCTAGCTTACTCAAAATTTTTGATAGTGAAGATTTTCCACCGAAAAATAAACCAGCTTCTTTCAGTGATTTCAGTAACTTTTCCCTCGTTGGATATTCTTTGCGTAAACAAAAGTCATACACATGCCTTCGGATGGCATCACTATCAAAATTATCGATGCCTACGATTGGTTTTGATCGTTTTCTCTTTTTGGCGTGCGAAGAACATTATCATCCATACCAGTGTCGCCAAATTTATCCTTGCTAATTCTTATGACAGTTCGCTTTCCAATGTCAAGCGCATCAGCTACGCGATCAAGCACTGACATCACTGGTAATAATGGCCCACCATTTTGAGCTTCACGTTCGAAATAATCACGAAGTTTTACAACGAACCCACGTGCCTGACTGTTTAAAGCAGTTTTCTTTGAGTGCTTCGGCATAATGACGAGAATCAAACAAAAATCATTAACAAAGTCCAAATTAACGAGCAGGGGTCAAAATATAAAAGTATCAATGTCCGAAATCTAAAGCCAGGTAAACAATATCGTAATCACAGCGTGCACACATTCGTTCTTTCCGTAACAACGTTAAAACAAAACTGTCAAAACCTTACAGTATCTACAATGTATAGAGGGATAATAAAGCATTTTACAAAACCTTTATACGTGGTAAAATAGAGCTTACTCAGTTTAAACAATATGGCGACACATGGACAAAAAAACATCACCCGGTCTGATCCGTCTTTTATTGTTTTGTAGCCGTTTTCTTTGCCCTCTAATAAAGCCATAGAAAAAGATCATATTTAGAAGGCACAATTGATCTGTCAGATTTGTTGTTATTTTGGATACTTATTCTCGTATTCTACGCATATTATACAGGCAATCAATATCCTATAACATTTTGAATCATTTCGTTCATTCCATATTTAATGTTGATGGACATCACTACTCTGGCGTTTGCGCAATAAAGTATAGCATTTGTCCTCCAATGTTTAGCTGTCGTTAATTACGAAACTTCATGTAAGTCTAAACGTCAAAAGTGCCATCATAGAGTGGCCGTACTGTAAAAGGGTAATAATGCTAAATATCAAAACAAATAAAGGCCCTTGTAAATTATTTTCACCAAGTGCAAATAATATAATCTGGATAATCCTCGCAATACAAGAGCTGCATATATTTAACTATTCTTAATTGCCTAGTTGGTCGAAAAACCCAATTCTTAGAATACAAACAATTAATATTTCAAGAAAAGTTTAACTGTACACTTCCTAGAACAAAATATCTATAAGTGCATTGACATTTCTTGTGTCATTACCTTATATTCTACTGTTTGTAGGAATTCCAAATATCAAATTTCATGAATAAATTTTAATTTTATAAATGTATGACTAGTTTTAGTACCTATATCATTAAGGATATACAAATAATAAATAAGTAAATAAGGGCAATTACTTTATTTTTTTAAAAACATATTTTTTATTACTTAAAATTTTATAAATTTATTACTTATAATATTTGAATCCGATAATATTCCGTTTTCGAAACAATCATAGCCCATTTAACTGGGCGCTGTTTCACTACATCTGAATCATCATTAGATTATGCGACACACAGTGTTTCAAAAATGCAATTTAAAAATCGTACAGATAAAGTAGGATAATATAAAGTAGAGATGGAGAGTAGAGATAAAGTAGTGTGATAGAGTCGGAATACTTTCAATATAAATATAAAATATAGTCCGAGACAAAGAAAGTAACCAAAATAAAAGTTCATATATTTTAACAATTGCAAGTAGGTAACCAAAATACGGATAGAAATATATAAGTTAATTAACAAGTAAGATAAAAAAGTAAACAAAAATAAGATATAAATAAAAGGTACTTATGTGCAAAACATATTGTACAGTTTAGGATGATAGCATAGTTTGGAGAATAAATTTAGGGACAATAATATATAACGATGTTTGTATTTATACAATACTAGTTGTTCATACATTTAATTAAGTTTAAAATAAATTTGTAAGGGTAAACTAAGTTTCGATTCGAACACTATAGATTTGCATCGAAAATATCAAGGGGAGGGGAAAGGGTATAAGGAATAATTTTGCAAATTTTGAGTCCGATTGGTTGAACGGTACAGATTTGCATCTAAAATATATCAGGTGGAGGGTAAAAGGTAAAAGGGAAGGGAGGAAATGTCACTTTTGTTATACGCCGGGTCCTAACGAATATTTTTCCAAAATTTGAATTCAATCGGTCGAACTATACAGATTTGCATTGAAAATATATCAGAGGGAAGGGAAGGGGTAAAATAAAAAGAGAGAAATGTCCTAAAGAAAAAGTTCCAAATTTTGAGTCCGATCGGTCAAACGGTACAGATTTGCATCGAAAAAATTTCAGGAGAGGGGAAGGGTTAAAAGAGTAGGGGGAAATGTCACATATGTTACCCGCCAAGTCCTTAAGAATAAGTTTCTAAATTTTGAGTCCAATCGGTCAAACTGTACAAATTGCATCGAAAATATATCAGGGGAGCGGAAGGGTTAAAAGAATAGGGGGAAATTTCGCATATGTTATCCGCTGAGTCCTTAAGAATAAGTTTCCAAATTTTGAGTCCACCATTATTGATCATCTGGTTTAAACCAGATTTTCGGTTTAAACCAACTATAATCCAAGTCGATATAACCGTCCCTTAGGAACTCACTTTTGTTTAACATTTGGGCAAGTTGTCAGTACCCGGAACAAAGACAAAATGCTGCCCTAAAATAAATTAAACTTTTTAAATTAAAACTTGAACTTTTAATATTTTTTTGGAAACTACATATTAAAATACCATTGTTATTGTTGATGATTAACTAGACGCATAATATTAATATCCTTTTGGCTTAATCTAACCCACAATGTCTATATCGGTCTTAGATCACCTCCTGTACAATTAGTGTTCGTTACATTTTCATTGTTACTACTATGCCTTACAGTCTTAACCCATTACCGCCCACTGGACACGCTACTGTACACCTCTTCAAAGCGTGATTTGGTGTTTTCTTTCTATAATTATTATTACTTGTTTCAAAACTATAAGTGAACTTTAAAAAAAAAATTGGCAATAATCCCAATTATAATAATTTTGTTGTCTGTCTGTGTAACTTCGTGTAACATCCATAAATTTTTTTCGAAAAATTATTTCTTCCAAAAATCTTTTTTTTTCAAAACTTTTTAATCGATTTTTTTTTTCAAAAAATTACTTTTTTTTGAAATACCAATATTTTTTTTTAATAAAATAAATAAATACTTATTCCTTAGAAACCGACATGTAAAAGTACCATTATTTTTGACGGGTTACAGCTAGTCTAAATATAATAATTTCATCATCTGTCTGTCCGTAACTTGCTGGAATAAAAATGGAATTAATAAAAAAATTAGTCTACACTAGTGCGTAAATAAATTTCATTGGTTTATCATCAAAATACAGATTTGAAAAAAGATTACTTAGATAAGATGTTTTTATTATAAATAATTAAATATTTTGATTATTATGTTTATTTAGACTGTACTATAATGTGAGATACATACTAATAGTATGAAAATATTTTTCAATTACTCTGCTAGGTTATATTTTATTACACTGTATACTAGTGTACAATAAGCATCTGACCTCTTTATTTTTTAAGTACGTAATATGTATATATTGAAATTTTTATTTTCCAATATTTTTCTTTGCTCAGTATATGTGATAAATAACAATAAAAAAATAAATTATTTGTAGTTTTCTTTTGGGATTTAATGGGTTAATACCGATGCCTACAAAGCTGTTGGTTAATTAAAACCCCCTTTCTAGATGGATCTTTCTTTCCAAATATACTCTTTGACTTACCATAAACCATATTAACAGGCAAAGGCATAACTGCTGACCCCAAAAACATGCTAGCGATAATTGATACAGCAATATCATCACTGTTCATCCCACACACCATGACCACATCTCCTAATCCTATTCCACGAACGGTCAGTTCCTGAGCCAATCGAATGCTGCGGAGCCTTAAAGACCCTTGGGTCTCGGTAAAGCCTGTTGTCATGTTTATCTAAAATATGACAAAAATATTAACAATTTTTTCGTTTTCCATAATCATTGTAAAGATGAAATGTGAAGAATATGTGTTCTGTGTTCTGCTTTGTATATTATGTTATTTGTCAAGACATTATTATTATTTATTACCCTATTGTTATTATTATTATTTATTAATCCTTTTATAAGAGCATAAGTCTACCAAACTCATCAAACCTGTGAGATTTCCCTGAATATAAAATTCATATTTTATAAAAAATATTTGATATGTATAAATAACTAGTGAAAAACTAACATAATTAAAAATGAACTTAAAGGGAATCCATACTAAAAATAATTATTTTTTTATTCAATTGGTCAAACTGAATAAAGTATCTGATAAAGAAAATTTTCGTGTTGGATGGAACTTGATAAATGCTCTAAATGATATGGCCATATTTATCAATATTTCACATTAATTACTCAATATTTAGAGGAAATGTATGAATATTTTAAAGCCATCAAAACTGGTAAAAGCATTTTTCTCATTTAAAATGCTTGTGCCGGTTCATCAACTTGGTTTATAGTAATGTTTCATGAAAAGCATAGATTTTTATGAAAAGGATAGTTTAATTACAATGTTTAATACAAAAATCAATGGTTTAAATTAAAGATTACTATAAACCAAGTTGACGCAACCAGCCCTGAGAATCACAAATTCTTTACAGTAGCATGAGTGACATTGTGGCTGCTTACAGATATTTTCTATAACTGTATGCTGAGGGATACTGTCATCACAACAATACAATACTAGAACATCTATAAAATATGCATATGTATAGAGAAAATGGCTCTCATGCTAATTTTCAATAACTTATATTGACTTTGGTTATATTATATAAGAATATTTATATTGTGAGCCAATAAAGATATTTATGATATATAGCTTTATCTCATGAATTGTGATAGCTCCTATTAATAAATAAACACGTAAATGTGTTTTAATGTCATATATAATTGAATAACAATTATATAACGGGTACCTAAATTAAATAAATTGTTGACTGGGAATCGATCCTGATGTGCACTTGTGATGAAGCCCTCATTAAAAACTACTTGAATTAATTAATTATTAATTTAATTAAGATACTAATGTAGAATAACTTTAATTGATCAATATGCAGAAACAAGCTATGATAAATGAATAGACAATCATTTTTAAATAATTGATTTGAATTTTATTTCTTTGCACTTTTATTTTTTATGAAACATATTAATTTGTTATTAACTTTGCTGTGTGTTTTTTTTTTGTATATTTAGGAGTGTCAAGATTCTGTGCAGTTAAACCCCCTTTCTCAAAAAAATCAGCATATCGAGGGTAGAAAGCCAAAAGGGCATTAGTGATTATTTCGAATGTTACAAGAAAGCAAAAGAAAACTCTGTTAATCTGATTTTGTCAATTTTTCTTTTATTATTAAACGATTTCCACACTTGTCAATCCAAAAACTGCATCCCAGACAATATCACTGGAAGACGGCTCACACTGCGGTCAGCTAAATCGGAGGCACTCTGCAGGCTGGTAGTACCAAGGAGACCTGGAGCCACCAAGTTTGCGGAACGTGCTTTCAGCTTTGCGGGCCCAGCTATGTGGAATCAGCTGCCTCCAGTGCTGCGATCTATGGAGAACCAGGAACACTTCAAGAAGAGCCCAAAAACTCATTTCGCACCCGTAAAGCACCCTTGAAGCGTCTCTTACGCAAAAATGGTTCTATATAAATTAACATAAAAATAAACATAAAACACATGGAAATCGTTTAATAATAAAGGAAACATTGACAAAATCAGATTGACAGAAGTTTATTTTTCTCTCCTGTAAAGTTCAAAATAATCACTAACGCCCTTTTGGCTTTCTACCCTCGATATGAATAAAAACTATAAACAATTTTTTGAATAAGCGGGCTTTAGAGATGGTTTTTTAACCGGTGACACCCTTACCGTTATTTGAGATTTGTATCTGATTGTGTAGTTTATTATCGGTAATTAATTTTTCACATTCGACGGGCAACCATCGGTACTAGACAAGAGTTATATTTCAGTTACCAATCATCAATACGATAGATCTACCATGTGTAACCAGTTAAATTGGCAGTTTGACATTACGAGAAGGTTACACATATATTTTTTTATACTTTTCACTAGATTTGGCCTTTTGTAAGAGTCTTGTGAGTGAGAGAAAATTATGAATAAATTGATTGATGCCTGACACACGGCTTTTGTGTCTCATCTACACGCAATTCTCCAAAATGTGTACGAGAGACACAAACAGTGCTTTGTTGTATATCGCTGCAGTGTGTAATAGACATCAACATTTTATTTACACATTTTTAAATTCTGAGTTAAACGTTGGTAGGTATTTAAAAATTTGTAAACCTTGACTTTTGGGCATCCTGAAAGGTTTATTCGAGATACCGGGACACGAGACTCAAAAATGTTGACAATCCCGATTAATCAGGATGCCTGGCAACCCTAATTATATTAACCCTTTTAGTGCCATAAATATTTTGTCAAAATATGCTAAAAATGCCAGTAAAAAAGTGCATTTTCCTAGATAATTTGTATAAACACCAAAAACACTTACCATTTCTGTTACAATATACTAATTTTCATAATTTTTTCAACATTCTCTTCAGAAGGTTTCAAACTATGATAATAAAAACACAGATATTGAATATGTACTACATATTTATTGACAATAAAATTATAGAAAATATACATATATCACTCCCGCTATAGCTCTCATAATCACTAACTCAGTTTTCAAATTGTTCTGTCATTTCAACATCCATATCGGAACTTTCACTCGTGTTCGACATTTTGAAATCAAATTTAGGATTATAGAAATAAATAATAATAACGGTGTTTATAGAAAAAAGTGTGATTGAAGAAAGCACTGATGCGCGCCAAAAGTGAACTGTCGAAACGAGCGCTATGGCAATGCTGGCATTTTTCGCACACCTACCTATGAGTGTAGAAAAAAGTTAGAACGCAATTTAATGAATAAAAATATGAACGCAGGAACACAATCGTCACGGACGCGCGCCAAAAGTGAGCTGTCAAAACGAGCGCTATCGCAACGCTGGCATTTTTCGCACACCTACCTACGAGCGCCACGGCGCTTTTCGGCACTATAGGGTTGAGGGGCCAGCTTTGACCACTTTAAGATATTTTTTGCCAACATAACTCTTTTGAAAATGTAGAAAAAAAAAAATTAATATAATTTAAAATAGAAGCATAAACGTGAAATGTGTCCAAATGTGCCAGTTCTGGCCACTTTTGATATAGTTTTGGCCATGTAATTGTGCCAGTTCTGGCCACTTTAGTTTTTATAAGGTTTCTTAATATTTAGAATAAAAATAAAACAAGATAGGTAAGTAACTATAGGAAAATTATGAGTTTTATCATAATTATTGTCGTGCCTATAGATAAAGAATGAGGTAACTTTTAATGCCATACAATACCCGGACAGATCAATTTGAAAAGATAAGACAGAATTTTCTGCTTGTAGTTTTCTGTCATGTGTATCTGACCTCTCTGGCCGACATTACGGATCTCATTGCAGGTTTCATCATCATGGCTGATGATGGACCCTGCAATGAGATCCGAAAAGTCGGCCAGAGAGGTCAGATATACATGATACTTTGTGCAGAACATTACTTAACGGATCTACTGTTGTAGTTGAATTTAAATCAATGGTTGATGCATCAAAGGACAACTGAGTCTCATTGAGGATACCTACTTTTTGAGAAAGTGTATTAGAAGAATTCAACTCATTCGATGATTGTACTCTTCCTAACTGCTGAACTGAATTATTATCTTTAAAATCTATCCATACTGTATATAGCATTGATACTTCAGTACAACTAGTCTAATCTAAACCATTTTGATAAAAATCTTAAAAATATTTTAGTAGATCTGGTTGAATCTTACTTTCCAGGTAGGTACTCCAGGAAAGTTGATTTCTTTTTATGGCCATGGTTTTTATAATCAAACTAGCCATAACCCATAAAAAATTATGGTATTTTTCATGCTCGGTTTGGTTAAAAAAAAAATTTCAAATTAAAAAATTTAAAAAAAAATGTTCACAAAAAAAATTCTCAAAAAAAAGTTGTTTGAAAAAAAAATACAAAAAAAGTTACGGACGTTACACGAAGTTACGTGGACGGACTGATGAACGAACAGACAGATAATGAAATTATTATAATTGGGATATCATCATAGTAGTAGTAGTAGCTTGTTGGTCTTGTGGTTAGGACACTTGCCTCGTGATCCAAAGGTCGCGGGTTCGAATCTCAGCCCAAACTAGCAAGTTAGTCCTATTTTCATTTTAGCTTAGTTTGAAAATAGTAAGAATATTGATGTGACACGTATTCCGTGTTCACATCTCTATTTAAAAAAAAAAAAAAAAAAAAAAAAAAAAAAAAAAAACCTAATTAATTATGTTCTTCAAAAAAGGTGGCCAAAACGCACTATGTGAGCCAGTTGTGGCCATGTCCATGGCCAAAACTAGAACACAAGTAAGATTGCTGTGCCAGTTATGGCCATGTGGCATTTATCTTCTAAGAAATAATCTAAATTATGAAATAACCTTCAAACAATGTTCCTAAGACTTTCATTCAATAGGCTAAATTGATTCACGAACACAAACATAAGTGACTAAAAAGTTATTTTCACATTATTCATCCTCGGGCCCTTATCGTTTTTGCTAAGAATTTAATCATTTTTAACGAATGTCATCAAGAAGTTCATCCGATACTCAAAGAAAGAAAATGGCGGTACAGCTGTTATTTATCAAAACAAAACACAGTTTAAAGAATTGATCGGCATAAATAAAATAACAAATATATTTTCATAGCCTTATTTATACACCTCTGAATGTCCAAGTGGCCAAAATCGGGTTAGTGGCCACAACCGGCCCACCAACCCTACGTAAAAGTAGTAATATGGAAAGAGTTGAAACGCAAACATCTCCCTAGCCCATTAGCCATCAGTCCTAAATTATTACATGTGTTAAATAAAAAAAAAAAAGATTAATCTTGTGGTCATTATCTTGAAAAATTACAGTTGATTGCCCAAATATATAAGTATACAAAAAAAAAATTCCTGAGCCTGCAGTGTATTTATCAGATTATTATTTGGGTGTACCTTACCTGGTAGGTCCTATGACTGTATTTCTTCATATTATTAAAGGCAATTCTACCCAAGTGAAGATCTAAGGCTTCTACAGCTTTCTTAACATCATCATCGCTTTTCAATGCTTCCATTTTACACAATTTTCACACAAAAAGTAGTGTTCGAGATCGTAAACTAACTGACGAAAGTAAGGAATTATTTGTGAATTATTCTACGTATATAATAACGAATCGTGCAGTTACAAAATTGCTTTTATCAAAACGTTCGCGATTGGCTCAATAGACGATTGAATATATCATGCAAAAATCCGACACTTTATGCAGCGCAATCCAGCAGCAGAATAATAAGAACAATCTTTATTCCGTGGGCAAAATGATAACAGGTATTGCCTCCATACACTTCCATAGAAAAGTGATTGCTTCTGACAGGGACAGGCCGGACCGTGGTGACATAGATAAATATTGTGACAGATGACTAGGGTTGTCCCAATTAAACAGGATTGTCCTGAAGATAGACCAAGATAGACGTACATAAATACTAGTCATTAAAAAACAAACCTGATACATCTAGTCTCTGCTGTCTTCTATTAGGTACTAAATGTATCAGTCAGAAAGAGATAGAAACTATTTTCATAACCATGTATAAGAAAGGACAATAAAACATAACTAGATACACGAATGCACATGAAGTTGTAGCGAATGCTTTTGCTTTTTGCCTTAACAATTTAAAAAATCCAACTTGAAATATGTCTGTTGTGTTAATCATTGTAATGCTTCATCACATAATAAAGAAGAGGATATAACCTTTCATAGGTTTTATTTCAATAATTTGTGGAGAAATTCAAACCAATTTCAGAATACTGATTTTTGTTGGTTGGTTCTTGATGGAGATATCTGTATTTTCTGCGTTGGAATTCTATTGCTTGACCACAATAACTTGGCGTGCGGCGACTTTGGAACTAAAACCCGCCCCGCCCGCACCCGGCGGTAACCCCTCGCCCTGTCATTCAGTACAATTTTGTATTTGCTCGGGAGCTGTGACATCTTGATTACCAATATACACTGAATTATTATGTCCAAAACATCCTAAACAGTCCGGGATGGTGCAAGAACAATTGGCAATGAAGTATTAAAGTTTTGCGAAGCCGAAAAAGCAAATTATAGACCGGTATTACCGTCTGACAGTTTGACATTACGGCTTGGTTTCTTTGGTGCTGCCCGACCAAATTTCTGTTAAAGGCTACGACACCGGTCACCGGACATTTTGTACATTATGTATTGTGTAATAAATTTACACCCTGGCAACTTCTGTTACGCGACAGGGACGCCCTTGGATGCCCTCCATAGATAACATATGATGCCCTCCCTCGCACGCCAATTTATAGTGGTCGCATTCTAGTCTACGATATTTTCTCTTTTCTTCTTATAGCGCAGCATACGTGCGAAAGAGATACAAATATAAACAGGGTTTTGTATTGTATTATCATTTGTTCAACTTTAGATTCCCGCTAGGATTCCGGCTAGACGCTATCAAACGATCTAATTGGAAGCCGTCAAAATACGCGGATGCCTACTCTCAACATTTTGAAGATAAATTTTTAGATAAATCTGGTAAAAATACATTGCTGAGAAAAACGCCATTCCTACATTGTGTTTGGGTTTGCAGGTAAAAATGTATTTTTCGATAATAATAATTTTCCAAATGACTATTTAAAAATATTTATTTAATATTTTTTATATCATATCTGGAGCATTCATACCCATCAATTCAAATTGTAAGTTAAATTATTTGTAATATTATTTGTTGTTTTTTTTTAATATGAGAAATTATGAGAGTAATATGAGAGAAGTATTTTAATTTGTTTCTTTTACAGGATTGTGATGTAAAATCCAATTAATTCGTACCCCGATAATTTGAAATTCCTTATAATTCGACATTTTCAAATAAAAAAGTCCCAAATGTTAATTCTAAAATAGATTAACCCCGTTAATTCGAAAATACGCAGTAATTCGTAAATTAAATTTTTAATAGTTGAAATTAGACGAAATTGAAAAAAGATTTCGATTTTTCGCACGTAAAAATAGCAAATATGTCAATATCGGGTAGATTGGTACTTAAGTAACAGAAATGTCACGATCTTTGTATTAGCATAATAAATATTGCGTTTTCGAAATTCCGATGCTTGAGAAAGCCACGTAGATGTATTGTGACATCACTTGAATTGGGCGCGATACGCCACCGTAACTGCACGCAGGACAATGGACGATAGCCAATTGTAAATACCAATGGCTGCGTAGCGGCCACTATGTATTACGACACATACATAACGTATGTATTACGACACATACATAACGTATGTATTACGACACATACATAACATATGTATAACGACACATACAGCCGCCCACAGGACCTAGCAGCATCATTTATAATTCGAATCCTAACTTAGATTCCATGACGAGCAGAGATTTTCTGAAGAAACTTGCGATTTCTCTGGTTTGGCCACTGATTCAAGAGACTAAATATTACATATCTGCCGACACATATCAAAAGTCGTATTTGGAACATGATCCCCTGTGGAAAAGGATTAAGTTGCCATCCGCCAGCTTTTGTAATTGGAAAAAGGACAGGAAAACTAAAATCTCAAGTGGAAATTTTTATTTTCTAATTTTTGTGTAACATACCTTAGTATGTTACACAGTTAAGCCTCTGGCTTACCAGAGGCTTAACTGTTACACACAAATTAGAAAATAATTTTTTGTTGATTTTCGAAATTGATTTATATAAAATAACGTCTAATAATGATGGATCTCTTTATCTAGTAATAGGATGACACAGTATTATGTTTTCCAAAAATTTAACATTTACATACGGTGTTAACTATTTTTTTTTAAGAAAAACATATTTTGATTAATAGCTGTCATAATTGTAAGAAGGAGTACTGATTATTTTTGTTATTTAATTTTTGGATGAATGAAAGTACTACAAATAAAACAATTTAACAGAAACTGTTTTTCTATAATCAATAATAAATATAATACAATATCATTTTCACAAATACCTAAAATAATTTGTAAATTATATACTAAAAATAAATGGGACTCGGTAGCGAGTACTTATGTTAAAAACTGAGATGCGAGTCCTTAAGTGATAACATTAAAAAATATATTTTATGGAAACATGGAAAGAAATCGGTGATAGCCGATTCTGCACATAATACTTACTTCTTTTTGTAGAAATTGTATGCCTATTAGTTTTAATTAATTAATAATAATAAAAAGGGATCAATAAAAATATTTTTTCAAGATCGTATCAATTTATTAATAATTTTATTTTAAAACTAATCAATAAATTTCACACCACTTTCTACAAATGCTTTAAATTATTCATTAAAATTATTAAATTAAAAATAAATTCTATTAACATACATTAAATACTTAAAATAATAAATTCTAACGTGTATTAAAAACTATTCTCCATCCATGGATAATTTCAATTCATTTATTTTTTTTCTATCGATTTTTCCAGAATGTGTCGTGGGAAGCTTGTCCATAAATACAACTCCTGCTCTGAGTTGTTTATTCTTCGATAGATTTTCTGTAAAATAAGGACATTTATTATTTTTAAAAGATAATAGGTAATTATTGTTTTTACTCCCTTTATATTAACTCGTGGCGTCTGCTTGCTTGACAAAAAAAACTTTGGATCGATTTTTAACCCTTTTCCCGTTATCCAATCGAGCTGAAACTTTGCAAGCAGACTCGTGGCGACGATCAAGAAGATCTGTCAAATTTTCGTTAAAAAAATTAATAAATTATTGGATTTTTCAAATTTTTAATGGTTTTTTCATATAACTTACTAAATTGTATGAAAATATTTCAACGCGTTTGGTAGACACGGAACCTGATTATAGTATAATTTTGGATTTTTGGAAATTTTTTATTACTCCCTTCTGTAGCGTCGCTCGACCGAAGCCCAACGCGTAGGTTAAGCGCCAAACCAGTTTCCACTAGTAAATGAGAAAGGAAGTATAATAAAAACTTGGTTTTTATGGGTTACTTTTTACTTTGTTACTATGAATTGAATTTGGATACGTGGATAGAATATATTTTTAAAGGGTTTGGATACAATCAACTGTTTGTTAATAAAATGACAAACGGAACCTCGCAAGAAATGCTGGTTTTCTGTTCAAATTCATAAGTTAAAATTAATTTATTAATAGATAATGCATATGATTTCTTTTATAACAATGATAATTAGCAAATATTAACAATCTATCTAGCGTAGGCATTATGAAATGTTTTTTTAAATTTTTAATCTCAGCAATTTTATTAATTTTTAATCTAAGCCGGTTAGTCGTCTATGGCGCATCGTCCCTGCCACATGCCAGCCCATTTTTACAAGAAAGTGCGGCATTTAGTGGTTAAATTATTCAAAATGGTGACATAGTCTTTCAAAAATTATGAATTATGCTTTAATAAACTATCAAAACCAACAAACAATATAGTATTCCACCGTACAAAAAATACCTAATACTAAAACAAGCAATAGACAACATCTATATATTAATTACGCTAACCAATGTCGCCGTCTCCGGATAATTTTAATAATGCCAGTTAAAAAAACAAATGGCGAAATCGTATAAAGTAGCGAGAAGTATGGATTGTTTAAAAATACATGCAGATAATATTTAATGTGTAGAAATATTATACATGTAAAATAAAAATGGTCACTTATAAAAATAATGTAGGTACTTAGTATTTATACACGTTTATTAATTTTTGATATACATATTTGTGTTTAAAAATTGTTTGTAAATTTTGCCATATCTTTTTTTTGGTTATGTAAACCCAGCCATAACCCAGCTGTCACTGCTGTCGGTTCGGCCGTTCGTCGCCATTTTGGAGCGATGACAGCTATTTACGTTTTCTCTTTAAACTATTTATCGCCTTAAAAAGCTACTTTTAGTTAGAAAAATGTTCCGCATCTTGATTCACTTCTCACTAAAAGTGAGAAATGAATCAAGATGCGGATTTTAGATTACGGAGCAGTACATAATTATGTATGATATTTAACTGTCATATTCATGTCTTTCAGGTTAGAATTTCGTGTTTCGGAAGTGATAATTTGTATTTTCCAGAACATTAATAATATGAGGACATACAGAACAACGGCATTAAGATAGATCTTTCTCTAAATTTAGTGCAAGAATATCCTGATAAATACGAAAAAAAATTGTTCAGAATTTGGAATAGTGTTAATCTGACAATTGACAAAGCATGTTCAAAATATTAATTTTAAAACTCCGCTCTGACTTATTAATCGGTTAGAAATACTGAATAAATACTTAATCTTAATTATATCTAAACTACCCGTAATTAAAAGTGGAAATTTGCCAGATACAATTGGCCGCGAAGCGGCTGACGTAGGCATAGGTAAACAATTGCGTTTACTGCACGGCACATACAATTGGCCGCGCAGCGGCCACAATAGCTGCCCGCAGGGCCCCACAGTAAGCAATCGGCGACAGCCGATTGCCTTCCTGCTAGTTACAATAAATTGGCAATTTTTAGTGGCAACAAATGTTCGTCATATTTATACGTGTTAAATAATTTTTTAAAAATGTGCGAAAAATTATCTATTAAGGCCCGGTTGTTTCAAGTTCGATCAAAGTAAGCGGTCGAGAAAAGCATAGATTTTTACGAAAACGGATCGTCTGATTGGTGGAGAACGTAAAAATCTATGCTTTTAAAGAACGCTTACTTTAATCCAACTTGAAACAACCGGCCCTAAGTCGGATATATTCGAGAGCTGCCAAAGTGTGATCAACCTTTGTATCCTTCCCGCCACACCCCCGCGCCAACACTTTGAGGGCTTTTAGGGATGGGTAAATGAAAAAAAAACATATATATATAAAATATATCGAATCGATATTTTAAAAAAGTATCGAAAATAATCGATATATGTCGAGAAAAATATATCGATAATTTTCGAAGAACAAAATATCGTAAAAAAAATATAGATATATCGAAGAAAAATTTATCGACATATCCAAGAAAAATATATTGATATATCAAAGGAATATAACGATATTGTTAGATATAATTTTTTTTAAATGTAACAAAATTCAGGTAAAAACTAGTGTTGCACCGATTGTGGGTTCTGCCGAATATATAATATCGAATTCGGCCGAATGTTTGGTTTAAATATGTGCCGAAGCCGAAATTCGGTTAAATTTCGCCCGCTATTGCCCCATAAACAGGTCAGATCGCCATCACGAAAATACGTGTAATTGTTTATTTACTCTGTGTTTTTTAATTAATTAAGCGGCACAACGTAGTTCTGGATAGTCGTTATAAAATATTAGATATTAAAATTAATTATTTTATTTTATTAAAGCATATATGTATATAATTGATACTTGATGCGGTTTCTTTTCTAGAAAATAAAAAAACATAATCCATTCACACGTTACCTATTTACTTATAAATCAACATTTTGTCTAGATTTCATTTTAAATTAAATTTTTTTACACTTTTCCATTTCTTATTTAAATCCTACTTATTTAATATTTACAAATGTGAAAGTTTAGATGGTTGGATGGATGTTTGTTACTCAATAAAATTTTGATTGACTTTTAGAAGAATTTGTTGTCAATTATCAACTGTCAAGTGTCAAAGTCAAATGTCAAAGTCAAGTGTCAAAGTAAGGTGTCAAGTGTCAAGTGTCAAGTGTCAGGTGTTAGGTGTCAAATGTCAAGAGTCAAGTGTCAAGTGTCAAGTTTCAAGTGTCAAGTTTCAAGTGTCAAGTGTCTAGTGTATAGTGTATAGTGTCAAGTATTAAGTTTCAAGTGTCAAGTGTCAAGAATCAAGTGTCAGGTGTCAAGTATCAAGTTTCAAGTGTCAAGTATCAAGAATCGCATGCAACTACTCATGCTGATAGCAATTCTTAGAATTTGTACCCATATGAATGTAAGAGGTATGTTTTGCAACAACTTTCAACCAAGCAATCACGTGGTTAGTTTACACGCTGGTAGGAAAATGTACTTCTCCGGTGGATCTTGCCCAGCACTAGCACAGCAACTATACCTAATACTGCTGACGACGGCGAAAATCCAGTTGCCTTATTATTGCTAGCAGAAGACGAATCGGAATAATCTTAATCTTTATTTTTTTTATTTAAACGTTATATTCTTTCTTTGTAATAATCTTAATCTCTGTTTATTTATTTTTAACTTTGTTTTTAAAATGCTACCTATTAACTTACTTTCTTTTAGGATACATTACGGTGTTTTATATTAATTAGGCCTATTTATCAATACATTATAAATATGTTGTAAATAAATTGATAAAAATTACATTTTATTTTAATTTGACGTTTGGGCTACTTTAGGCTACCGCAACTGAAATTCGGCTTACTGTACGTATGAGAAACGGCGATATTAGGCCAAGTGCTGTTGGCAACACTGTCCATTTATGTATTTACGTATTGTAATCTCTGCATCAAAATGAGATACAGAGCTTCGAAGTTTTAAACTGCGGTTGAAGTAATTATTCTTGCATAAAAATCCCCTAGTCAAACATATTTTTTATCATAGATATCTTTTTTATTTTTAAAAATTTCGTTCCAAACCGAGTTCCTTCAAGTAAAAAGTCTTCTTGTATTAAAGCATAACTTATTTACTAAGACAATACAGTTTTTAAGAGTATTTAGTTTGACCTGCCAAACATATTGGAACGGACCGTGGCACCAGGATGTGTGATTGAAAATTTACTTAAATTCATGTCTATATATTTTGGTGGTCTGCACATAAAATAAACCAATTTCTGACTTTCGGTAAGTATTATATGTAATATAACTAAGCATATCTATGTAAAATACAATATTTTTTAAATTCAAGTTGCTGTTATAAAAATATTAAAAATTAACAAAAAAACTTACCTTTGAATAAAAATTTAATTTACTTGCAAATTTAATTTGCAAAAACGTATATATCAGGAAATATAAAATATATTGTATTACCTACTTTAAGAATAAATTAAAAAATAAGTAAAAAAAATGTTGTTATTTTCTGAAATATTAGGGAATATGACATGAGAGAGGAAATTATTTTAATAATTTTGATATAACAAAGTCCATTTCGACCAAAATGTCAAATGGTACCTTGCTTTTCCAACGTCATGCATAGATAAATCCAGTTTCAGTTATAATAAAGATTCGTATTTACCTATAACGATGTCCTTGACTTGCTGCGCTGTGACCTGGGCGCCAGGAATAGTCTCCACAAAGGCCATCGGGAGATCGCCCTCGTCAATATGCGGCTTGCCAACAACACACGCGAACTGCACCCCTGGAATCTTCTGGATCACCCCCTCCACCTCGGCCGGGGCAATCTGAAATCGAACAATTATGAAGGTTTACCAAATCCTGTGTAGAAATCGTCTATAACCATTCTATAACCAACACCAATAGATGTTGTTGCTATAACACGAGTAAGAGGGATTTTTCCCTTTATCCGTACCAACTGCATCTTCAAGAGATGAAAAACCTGGCTCGGTGATTTTTCCGAAGAGGGTTTTTCCGAACACGAATTTTGTTTTTTTTTTTACAGATTTTTGCGCACACGATCTTCCCGACAGTCTTGTTGCTGACATTGATAATTTTGTACATTGATTATTCCGGGCAAAAATATTTTTGATATCATATTGAAAAATATATTTATTGTAAATATTTGGCTTGTTGTATTTTAATTTACCGAATTCAATGTAGAAACCAACTAAAATTAAATCCAATGGGTCAATATTTTTCCATCATGAAAAATCAGTTTTTCAATATAAACGGTTTTGATCTTTTGATTATATTTATAAAAAATTTAAGTAGTTGACATCTATAAAAGCAATTACAGAATTACATAAAAGTTTCCATACATGTATAATTACCAGCTGCGAAATCTATGTATACTATTTCATAAGTAGTAACTACAGATGTCTCTAGCAACTATGCTATGGACTACTTTCAAATATATGGAAGGCTTCAATTTGGCACATATACTATATACCTACAATTTTCAAAAATGTTATAATGTGTGGATGGTCTTTCGATGGAATTAGTAAACGTTGCATTGTGGAGAGTGATCGCTTAGGCCAGCTCATACAGGTTGCAAGCCCTGGGCCATCGTATAAGACTTCCATACACGCCGTGGTGCTTTGCACGTCAATGACGTATAAAGCCCTACGGCGGTAGAGCACTCTTCAGATGACGCTGTGATACGAATCTCAACACATCCACGCGGGTTATATAAGATATCCGTTGTTTCAGTTAAAAATTAAATGCTAAATAAAGATGGATTAGAACTCTTTGGCGGCAACCTTTATGAAAGTGAATGGCTGATGTGAACCGTTGCAGGGTAGGTACACAGATACAAAACTAAATTTCTCCCCTCTGTTTTTGCATTGCTATTCACCGACAATTATTCCCAAATACGTGCCCAAAATTTATCTTTATTGCACTTTTTATAAACCTAACCTGATCTGATATAATCAAAAATATTTTTTATCTGGAATAACCAATGTCTGCTAAAATTCTTTACGGAAAAATCTGTGTCCGAAAGATTGCGTTCTTAAACATCAAAATCCGGCCACCGCTCTTCAAATATAAATTATGTTCAAAATCACAATAAGTGACGCTGCATTTCAATGACACAACGTTTGAACGTATGTACGAGTACATACAGGGTGTACCAGAGCTAGCAGCAGAAACTTGGCTGGTAGATTCCTGCCTATGTTGTGAGTCTAAAATGTTCAAGCAACCATGACCTAATATCAATAGTTATGGAGATATACATATCAAAGTTTGCATTTTTTTTCAATGTTTCCGATTTATTTTTTGCAAAAGGTTTAACTATCACTACAGTAACTTATGTAGATTATGAAAAATTCATTCGCTTTAATACAAGTCGAATAAAATGATAAAAACCTTGCGAAAATTTAAAAAAGTTTTTTTTACAAGGTTTTTACCATTTTATTTTATTTGTATTGAAACAAATGAATTTTTCATAATCGATATAAGTTACTGTAATGATAGTTCAACTTTTTGCAAAAAATAAGTCAGAAATATTGAAAAAAATGCAATCTTTGATACCGCATATCTCCATAACTATTGATATTAGGTCATGGTTGCTTGAACATTTTAGACTCATAATATTAGCAGGAATCTACCGGCCAAGTTTCTGCTGCTAGCTCTGGTACACCTGTAGAAGTTATGTCGTGATGTGGATAAGGAGGCTTCCATAAATGATACATGGTTTTCGTGAAATTTTAATCCCCCCTCCCCCTATGTCATGTGGTGTCACACCATACCAGACCCCCCCCCTCATACGTTACGTCACAAAACTAAATTATTTTGATTGTATAGAGATATTAACAAAAACAAAAATAAAAGAATGAGAGCCCATATCTCTGAGAGGGTTTTCCGAAGCAGGATTCTCCTACACCTTTGATATGAATCATTTTATATATGTGTTTAATCTAAGTTATTATTTATAAAATTTACGAATTAAATTTATGTTTGTTATGTAAATGTTATATACAAACATAAACTGAACTGAATTGAATTAAGAACTAACGTGAAAACAAATTTAATAGATAACTATTTGTAAAAAGGACCTGGTTATTTATAATATTTTATTTAATATTAACACTTTAATTTTAAAAATTAATCAATTTTATTATTTGATAAACTCCACTTTTTTATAACATTTCCAAAACTATTTTGGAGAATTAACTGGAATAATACCTGGAAATTCCGGTACTTGAGCATCTCCTTCATTCGATCTACTACAAAGAAAAAGCCTTCTTCGTCAAAGTACATCAAATCGCCTGTCCGTAACCACCCATCACCACCGAAGGCTTTGCCAGTGGATTCGGGATCGCCGTAGTAACCCTAAAAGCAAAATCAAGTTTTCAATTTTATTTCACCAAATTTAAATTAATAACAAAGGGATCGGGGAAAATCGGTGCCTTTTTTGCGCAGGGCTTAAATAATAAGCAAAATTTAGGGGCAGTGCGAGATATCCTAATGAGTAATTATGCAAAATTTCCAAAAGATATCCAAAAGAGTACCTATGTAAAATTTGTAACCGTTTGTATTCAATATAATACACAGTTATTTTATTTATTTCACAAATTTATCTACACTCCTCAAAAAATATACACACAAAAGTTTTTGATGTAATAATTTTAATAATTAAAAGAGTAGCTTGTTGGTCTTGTAGTTAGGACTCTTGCCTCGTGATACAAAGGTCGCGGGTTCGAACCTCACTCCAGACCAGCAAATTAGTCCTATTTTCATAGCACAAGCGTTTAGCTTAGTTTGAAAAAAATAAGAATATTGATGTGAAACGTATTCCGTGTTCGCATTTCTATTAAAAAAAATACATGGATTGGTTCTAAAATTAATCAAGTGGTAAATGTAGTTGCTAAAGCATTCTTAAGTTATGTATTAAAGCATTTTTTTACCTTATAAATATTTTTTACCGTACCTTAAATATGATGTAATCTGATTTCACCCAAAGTTCTCCGACCTCATTGGGACCCAGTTTCTTATGTGTTTCTCTATCAACAACCTAAAAAGGAAAGCGAAATATATTATTTAAGATCAGTGACAAATCAATATTACATATTCGCAATCATTTAACAATCGGGTCCTTTTTGAGCACCACATTATTTTCAAAACTAATAAGAAAGTTCAGAGCCCTAACTACACTTTTATTCCATTTTATATCTTCGACGACAACAGAATCTAAATTCTCAAAGAAATCAAAGAGAATAAATTAACTTCTTATAATTAAAATTATTTCCATTTAAACTACACACTACACAACTACTACACACACAATAATCTTGTAATGATATAAAATTTAAATTAAAATATAATTTTATTGAAAATATTTTCCATTTAATTATATTTTTGTCTCATTAGGGTTTCGAAAGAGTGCATTTAAAGGAAAGTAAAAAATGTTTCTAATATCCATTAGTTTAACAAATTATTTCACAGTTGTTTATGGGCGGATGAAAATACAATACACCTGCAAGTTTTTTTTATCAAGTAATATGTTTTCAGTAAAGTATTATTATATGATTAAAAAGAAAACACTCTGTATAAATCACTAATTTATTGCATTATCAACATGTTTCGGGGCCAATGGTCCTTTCACAAGGATGCAACGTATAGGTACTAAAATTTTTAATTCGAAGTAAATATTAACAAAAACATAAAATAACATATAAAAAGATGAATAACTAATTAAAAACAAATGTGAAAACATATTTAAAATGTAATTATTTGCAAAAAGGACCTTGGTGGTGGAAAAAGGAGATTATTTATAATATGTAATTTAATATCAAAACAATGGTTTGTTTCCAGCAGTTCATTAGAAAATTCAGAATAGTTATTGCTATTCAAACTGCTTCTTAATTCTAATTTCTACAAGTTTTTACTAATTAATTTATAACTGCTTGATTTTTTTAATATCATCCTTATCCTTGTTATTTAATACACAAATATTTTTTAAATTTATTATTAGTATAGAAAGCTGGTTGTACAGAATTTGGGGTGGTTTTACCTATTGAATTAGAAATACTACTATATTTTTCTCCAGTACTTGAAAGTGTTCGTACATACATTGTAAATAACCTACTTTTTCCACCACCAAGGTCCTTTTTGCAAATAATTACATTTTAAATATGTTCTCACATTAGTTATTTTTTGTTTTTGTTAATATCTACTTCGAATTAAATATTTTAATACCTATATATCCCATTGAAGGGACCATAAGCCCCGAAATATATTGATAATTCAATAAAAACACTAAGCTTTCTTATTAATTATATCTATCAATAGTGTTACCACAAAGTACCTACACATTTTGCAGTTATTGAAAAGTTATTATTAAATTGTCTGGCATCAAGTCAAGGAATAACCCCTGAATGTTTGAGAAGTGTGGATGATTCCCGTACAATTTCAGAAAAGGAAGTTTGAAATGCGGGGAAAAATCCGCATTAAGGTATACGTAAAATTACAAAATCAACAGGAATTTATTAGAAAAAAAAATAAGGCGGCACATTCACTGCAAATGCATATTTCGGTGTTTTTTTACGAAAATGTGGGTTTTTATTATTCATTTATATCAGAATTTAAATGGTAGACTGCAATTTTTTTAGAGCAATAACTTAGATAAACCTTTGTTTTTTTTTATAAAAGTAATAAACATTATTTACAATAATTAAGAAAATTTAAGCCTTAATCGACAGGCCGCGGCCAAAAATCGTTTTTAGTGTTCTAGGAAAAACAGAGATTTAATTTATATTTGTATGTACGCATAATATGTTTTTTTATATTTATAAAGTTTACTTATATAATTATCTAGAATCCGTACTAACAGAATTAAGATATATTCAATATTAATAAAGTTATAATGTTTTAAATTTTTACTTTTTTTGATGAGTTTTTTCTTTTTGCTTGCTTTTTGCTGATGAGAATGCTTTTTATTCATATAAAAAGATGATTTTAAATGATATATTGTATTTATATCCGCACTTTGAGTCTTCATTTAGTATTAAAAAGCTGCATTTTTTATTAAAAACACGTTAATTATTATTTTAAAATAAAAATTCTAAAGTATGAAAAACGATATCCTCATATATCAGAATGCGGTGGCCGTGGCAGAGGCTGGACGTGTTTATATAGTCGAATATTCCTTGTCATTTATTTCACTTTTAATCTTACCTACTTGTACGCCAAATTTGACATTTTTATGAATTATTATTATATTATACGCTCAAAAGCAAATGATATTTCCAATATAATAAGGTATTTTATGCATTTGAGGAACGGTTTCATTCTTTTTAGCTTTGAACATGTGTCATTATTTCAGTCTGCAAGTACCTAATAGTCCAGCTTCAATTCAGGATTCCATATGAGTCAAAATACAGATTGTATGTGCCGTACGAATGCGCGTCGCCTATCTAAAATATGTATTGTTTTTCGTTTAATATTACGGTATACGTTATGATTTGAAAAGTAATTCAGAATTAGTTATATGTTTTTTTGAATTCTATACAGTAAGTAATAATGCGACGTAAATACGAGAATTTGTCGAAAGTTAAAATAATAAACATTTTGATAAACCTGGTGTACATACACGTGGGCGTAATTGTTTTGTGATTGTCATATTACGACATGCATTGATTTAAAAAGGCGTTCAGATTATTAATATGATCTGACGCCCACGAAATCGAAGAATATATTACTATCTCTTTCTATCAAAACCTTACTGTTTTAGCAACGTATAACATAAATATGTGACGAAAAAAATAATGTGTAATTTTTATTCGATTCACGCTCAGATGGCATCTCGCGCACGGCTTGAAAGCGCATGATCTATCGACGTAATTTGACAGATTCACATGTTTGTGAAATGAATGTCCAGCCTTAACACTCTTCGATGTGTTTTGCATCCAACACTTTCTGTTATGGTTTTGTTTCGTTCCACGTATCGAACGTGACCAGTTCATCTTATCTTGCCGTGCCATTTTGATATCTTGAACAGTATTGCGTGCATCAAATTCTGCGTGTAAATACCGTACCCCATTTTCATTTTTGGCTCCAAATATTAATCTTATTAGAATCTTACGTTCATTTAATATATTTTATTTCAATAATACACAAAAATTAAAATTACCTTATATGACACCCACGGAACCATAACCCCACAAGAATTTTTCTTGTACTTGGGAGAATAGCACAAGGAGCCAGTACTCTCGGTCAATCCGTAAGCATTCATTACGATTCCTTTCGTAATTCGTTTCTGTGAAAAATTAAAAGCGTGCATTATAATTTTTGCTAGTAATTAATAGTAATGCTGGTCAGCAGAGCCTGGTGCATATGCATAGACAGTGAACTTCTGATGATTGTTAATAAGTCGAAAGTAATGGCATTCGAGAATGACGAAGAGTGACTAAATGTGATGTAATGGTAAACTATGAATGCATTGAACAATTGAATGGGTTTGTGTTTCGGTATCGGTTTAATAGAGAAGGTAAGATAGGGATGATAGGGATACCAAGAGAAAGATGACTGCGGGAAATAATGGAATTCTGGTGACAACTCTAAAATCTATGGGAGTGAAGTCTGGAATGGAAAAAAATTAACTCATAGAAACAAAGTTTTCTTTATAAATCCTTTATATGCGAAGTCTCGTATTCCATTATTTATTGTGCATTTATTTTATTTTACAAGATTCATTTGTATCACATTGGAACTAAATTAAATTTAAGATAGGTAATCAGAAAAATCGTTTCTTCAGTATTTGTATTATAGTATTTTTTTTCTCTTTATAATGGCCTAAATCAATTTATACTGTATTAGTTATCACTGGCATTTTGATATAACAATTTTTTCTACAAAATAATAACCAGCTTCTGTTTCTTTTTAATAAATATTATTATATAGGTATACAATTATACATAAAACCAATTTTATACAAATTTTTTATAAAAAAGTGTTCATGATTTAAATAATTTTATAGTATTACCAGAAAGTAGGTACATGCACGAATTTGCATTTTTTGTGTGCGTGTAAGTATGTGTGACCCCAAATGTCGTACAAGAATGCATTGTCATAGACTCAAGTCAATGTGCAAAATTTCAGATCGACTGGATAATGGGAAGTGTGTTAATTTTCACACGTTCACAATTTCAATAAGTGTGTTTTTTCCACAAGAAATCAAGACCGGCGATGAAGTAGGCATGTCGATCCGAAATCGAAAAATCGATTATTTAGAGTAAAATAATCGATATTTCAGATCGATTTGGAACACTACATCAATTCGATGAATCAATCCACAAAACCTCTCGAATCGGACCGATTCAAGAACTAGCGTTAAAGTTCCTAAACTGGCTGCGATATCTTAGTTTTTTAATTTTTTGCTGTTGCCGGACGCAAAATAACTGGTCTAGGTATAGATCTTTTCAACTGAATTGCAAGCTTGTACGAAAAGACCTATACTTGATTGATAATTTAAACGAACGCATAAAATAAATATTTATGAACGCATCCAAAGATGGCGTTACTTACGTTACTTAATAATAAAAAATGTTATTGTCATTGTAATCTCTAATCTAACCTATGAATCTCGGGCTCTAACATAATCTGCGCTGTGAATTTATTTTATATATCAAAAATTACATGTTGTTTTCGTTATTTTAAGTTTATAAAATTATGTAAACTTTGTTTGAAAATGTCGCTATTAATCGGAAATCGATCTTTTAATGCTCGATTTAATCGAGAATCGACTCTAGTATGTTCGATTGAATCGAATCGAAAATCAATATTTTTAAAAGTGAATCGACATCCCTACGGTGAAGTTAATATAAAGGATATTTAATAAAAATGTGTAATTATAGAATAAATCTTAGAACATAATACATAGAAAAATACTATATATTTCGTTTATGAATATTGTGTTTATGTTAGAGCAGTAGGTATCTTAATTTTGTAGTATTCCATATAGGTACCCAAACATGGAATACTACAAAACTATGAATAATAATTTATTTTTTATTGAGTGAGAGAGAATAAGAATTTAATAAAGGAACTTTGGTCAAATCTAACTAAGGAACTTATTCTACTCGCACAAATCCAGATGTCGAACTCTGCACCAGCGCAGTCGCCATGGCTCAGAGCCCGCATATGAGGCGCTAGATCCCTGTCTCTCCTCGAATATCTTGCAAATCAGACACTCCCACCGCGGGCACAACACTCGCTCGACTTCGACTGACAAGTTGAACCTGTACGCGAGTAAAATGATTGAAAGAGATAGAAAATATCATTGTTCTGTACGGCCAGGGGTTTTCGTTTACGAGAAATGGCGGTATAGTCCGTCCAACTTATCTGGAGAATAAAGGAGGGCGTCCCAATCGTTGTGGTACTGCCCGTAGTCTAAAAATTATCTCATTTGTAGGGAATTTTTTGCAAATTCGTTTTTTCTTAAACAAGATATTAAGCAGTATACGACACGATAAAAAACAAAAAATGTAAACTAACGTACAAATAAATTTATCAAAATATACATTCGTAAAATACACAACGTCACAAAATGGCGTTTTTTCAAAATCAAAGAAAAATACAATTTTCAGGAAAAAAAACAAACAATAATAATTCTTTTAGGCCGGCGCCACATTACGCAGATCTTCCGCCGCGTTTTTTCCGTTGCGCCAAATCGGCAAAGCAAATAGATCGACCGATCATCCGCGTAGTGTGTTTAATAAGCCCATATTGTATGGAAAGAAATGTAGCGATGTTCCACGACAGAAGAGACGCGGCGGAAGATCCGCGCAATGTGGCGCCGGTTTTATTCGGTGTCTCATACCTAATGATCATGACCACCATGTATAACTCAGTAACACCTAAGGATATCAATCGGTTTAGGGCCGTTGTATCAACTTGGTTTATAGTAATCTTTCGTTCAAAGCATAGATATTTTGCATTTTCCACCGATCAAACAACTCGCTCTCGTAAAAATCTATGCTTTAAATGAACTATTGCTATAAAGTAAGTTGATGCAACCAGTCTTTAATGTGCATAAATAAAAAAGTTTATTTTTGAAAAAAGATGTTTATACAAATGAACTCGTTAATGAATTATGTAATAAAAAGTATAAATAATAAAAATTCTATGTAAAAAATTATCGAATAAAATATGTTCTAAAACTTTTCTCATCTTACGGCTTCTAATTCAATTTTTCCACTTATCCTTGTTCTTTTTTTTCCGGGTGTAGATATTTTAATGCCCATTTCCACGGTCGCTTTACCTTCTTTAACTATTTTGTAAATTGCCGATTCAGAAATACCTGAAGAAATTGTATAATAGTAAAATAATAAACTAAGTATGGGAAAATCATCATAACTGCATGGCAGCACTAACCTGAAGTGGCGGCAATACATCTATGAACAAAATCAAACGGTATAATTGGGGCTTTTAGACGTTGTTCCTATTCAAAAAACGTGTGCATTTTCAAGATTATTTCCCGAACACCGCTTTTAATGGTTTTTGGCATGGTGACAGTCTAAAATTTTCTTAAAAAACTATCGAAACAGTCGTAAACCCCTCTGTAAACAAAGTCTGTCAAAGGTCTGTCAGCTGTAGATAATCCAATATGGCGTCGTTAGTTCCAAATTTGGCCATTCTTCAGATAAGTTAGACGGACTATATTCCATATTAGGGATACTATTCCATAGTTGGTTTCTTTCCTCTAATAAATAAAAATTCCCCCTACCTGTAAACTCTCCAGGCGTTCCGGTGAAATCGGACTACCGATACACATCAGTGCAAAAACGCATGACAAATCGACATCGTCTATCTTGGGGTGGGTTACAAGTTCCCCGACAGCCACTGGACTGAGTATTAAAATCTTAGGCTGAAATTAAAAAATTTAATTCATTGTCATTTTTAATTAATACGAATATTCCTTTGCTACATTTTTATATTTAAAATCGAGATTTTGTTCGTTAGAAATTTAACGTACTTTGTACTCTTTGACGGTATCAAACAATAATTCGGCGGTGAAGGCTTCATCGGTGTACATTCTGACATAGCCCATAAGAGATGACATCATGAGAACAAGTACTCCAGTGAACCAATACATGGATGAGAACGATAGTATTCTCATTTCATCGGCCGCGCTCTCATAATCCCAGGTCTTTCTGTTAGCAGCGCTGTAAGAAATAATTTTCCAGCTTTATAAAAATAATATATTTAATAAATATAATATAACATAAAACATAGATAATAAAAGCGACATTGTGCATGTGGACAGAGAAGTTAAATGAAAAATAATCCAACGAACTTGATTTGAGCAAGTTTACACTAGGGATTTTTTTAGAATTTTATGATAACCTGGGGTATTTTTCAAATTTTTAACGTAAAATATCGGAGTGAACAACGCTTACGGAAAATTTTTGTTAATATATTCTGGGACCTTTTTGTGCCACCCCACCCCACTCCCCTAGCTTCTACCTCGCAATTTTTGATCCTGTCAACTTTTATTTAATCTGTCCCCCTATCACGGAAATGCTTCGTCGCTCGCATGCCATTGCCCCAATGTTGTTGATTTTAACAAGTGCAGTATGTATAGTTATTTGAATAGTACATATTTAGCATTGGCGTGCAGAAGACATACAATTTAGTCATGCTTATACCAACTATATATAATATCTACGAATTCACATATTTTATAGGTAACGGTTTACTACGGAAAAATTTCTAATATATATCGAAGGTGATTGATGTTGAATTAAATCGGAAATTCAACTGATTTCAATTGTATCTACATTTCTTTTTACTATGCGACAAACGAGAAAATAATGACGAATCAAAAATTTTATGATGTGAATAAAATAATAAATTTGCATATAAAATGTTTAAAAACTTACAAGTAATGAACCTTCTTTGCAAATTGTCAATCCTAATAAATCAATTCAGATAAAAGTAATAATCGATTTAAACAACACCACTTTATTGGCAGATGATTGTCAAAGCAAATTGACATTTGAAATACACAAAAAAAAATTACAAAGTCAGTAACTATAGAATTAGTAGAAGTAACATCTTCACCAAAAATTAGACCTTTCAAAGGAACACTCTATAGTATGAAAAATTTACTTGCAAACTACATAAAACTCGCAGACGTAAAGATAGTGCGAATATAAAGGGCCCTGCACACATTGGCCCAACCTCGCAAAATGGCGGACAGCGATTACACATTAGCCAACGTATCGGCCAACCTCGCTTTGGCTAGAGCGACAGGGGCGCACTGGCACTCTTGAGGGCCCTCGGCGAGAACTAGTGAAGGGGCCCTGCATTTTATGGAGCTGTGCAATATCAAAGTTTGCATTTTTTTTAAGGTTGAACTGTCATGAACTATCATTACAGTAACTTATGTAGATTATGAAAAATTTATTCGCTTTAATACAAGTCGAATACAATGATAAAAACCTTGCGAAAATTGGAAAAAATGTTTTTCTACAAGGTTTTTATCGTTTTATTTAAGTTTTATTGAAACAAATAAATTATTCATAATCGATATAAGTTACTGTAATGATAATTCAATTTTTTGCAAAAAATAAGTCAGGAATATTGAAAAAAAAAATGCAATCTTTGATACTGCATATCTCCATAACTATTGATATTAGGTCATGATTGTTTGAACATTTAACATAGGCAGGAATCTATCGGCCATCTTATAATTTTCACATACATTGATTGAGCTACTTAACGTGGGTCAGGGGGCTATGTGCAAGCAATTTCAAATACGTGGCTTCAAAGCCGTAGCTGCAGTAGGCCTATTTTATATCTATATCAAAGGTATAAGTTAAATATGTAATTGACAAATACTATGTATACTGGAAATAATCACGCTATTTATTCAAGGATTAATATTAAGCTCTTCAAAACGTTAATTTATCCTTTAGTACCTGCACTAAACCATCATTTTTTTCTTAAGTTCATCGATAATGAAAATTAAATTGCCACTTCATCGATAATAAAATTCTTACTTAAATTAATACTTAATTATATTTATAAACAAAACATTAGACATTAACTCCTGATTCAAAGTTGATCTAAGCCTATTTTTTATTTTGAAAAGATTTGCTCAACAAGTAGGAAGCTCAGTAACTAGGAAGAGTTATTTTCTGGTTTGTGTCTTCTGGCCGATGTTTCGGATCCCCCTGCAGGGTCCATCATCAGGGCTAATGTGTATACGGTATAGTACCCCAGAAGACACAAACCAGAAGATTCTGAGTGGCCGTGGAAACCTAAGAACATTCTTAGGGATTGGTTAATATAAACTTATAAGCTGTATAAAGATTAGTAAAGAGCCCTGATTGAGATAATTCAGAAACAACATAAAAAGCGCACGCTTAACATCTAAAACACTTTTTTTCACTAAATAGTGAACATAATTATTTTCCTGCAATTCTAATTTATAATCCTCACTCTTTTCTACATCATGATTCAGCTTTGGCTTATCTTGTTCATTTTTGTCATTTTCATCCCATTCAGTCTTTATGAAAGTCTCATATTGGTCTACAAACTGTTTCAGCTCAATTACTAAATAACTTCTGTCAACTTTAGTCAGTTTAGCAATACAACATAGAACTTCGCACGGCAAAATATCAACTTTTGTGGTTCTTCTTTGAATTTCTTGGAATTTTTTGGGGTAGAGCCAGGAACAGTCCATTAAAAGGTGGTACCAAAGTATAAACGGTAACCCGGGATTTATTTCTGAAGCTTTCGATGCTCTTAGATTAAAATCTTCTTCCACTGAATATAAAATTGTTGCGAACTTAGCGCTCGATGAAATGGCTATCAGAAAGCACATCGAATATGACGGAGAAAATTATTACGGGTACGTAGATATGGGTACCGATATCAACGATGATGATCTTGCGGTAGCAAAAGATGCTTTAGTGTTTTTTTTTGACTGCCATAAATTCGAATTTCAAACTCCCATTAGCATATTTTAAGTGGAAGGAACTAACGGTCAATAGCGTGCATCTTTGATAAATCGATGTTTAGAAAAAGTTCATGCAGCTAGCGTAGAAGTAGTTTCATTAACTTTTAATGGCTGTCCCGTTAACATATCAATGGCAAAAATTCTAGGATGTTCATTTGACTATGATAATTTAAAGCCAACTTTTAAGCATCCATCTACAAAACAAGAATTGTAATTTCTGTGGACGCATATCATATGTTAAAATTAATAAGAAATTGTTTTGAGAGTAAAAAAGTTATCATAGAAAACGAAAATAATGAAATCAATTGGAATTTTCTGGAAAAGTAAACTCTCTTTAAGAAAAAGAAAACATGCATTTCGGTAACAAATTGCGGCGGCAACATATTAAATTTCATAATCAAAAATTAAATTAAAGTGTGCAAGTCGATTATTTAGTAATAGTGCAGCGCCATGATTGCTTTAAGAAACCAATTTGTGTTGAAAATAAAGATTAAATTTTTTATTTTTTAGATATAGCCAAAAATCATTATCATGCAAATTATCGACCGTTTTTTTTGGATATTTAGATTTTTTATATTTTATGTAAAAACATCTAAATATAGTAGATTTGTTTTAAAAATAAAATTATGATTGTTTAAAAATAAAAATTAATGAAAAATTATAAATTATAAAAAAATACAAACATTAATGCCTTTTATGGCGGTCATAACGTATTTCTTCTAAATAACCCGTTATTCCACTATTATATAATAAATGTATAAACATCACTATTAAAGATAACAAATATTATTGTATAAAATACATTAACGTACTAAATAGCTACGTAAATACTAACATAATAATTTATTTATTTGATGCACTAGGTAGTCTAGTGGTCATGACGTTTGGTCTGCAGATTTTTGGTTCAAGCCTTGTTTCAGAACGCTAGCAAGTTTTTTCATATCACAGGTACATATTATGTATTTATAATTCAATGATTTATATAACATTTAAATAAATTCCGCATCTACGATTATAATAAGTAATTTCAGCAGTACTTTCTCATTAAAAATAACACGTTTTTTTTTTCTATAAAACATTAACATTCATTAAACAAATACAGTTTGACAGAGTACGGCCCTGTTTCATCGTTTACGCCTATTTCTCCCACCGTGCGACCCAAAACAGTGTTTTTTGTATCACTTTTTTTGGCGATGGATTACGTATGCTATTCGACTTTATACGTGTATACATATATATATATATATCTATATTATAAATACGCTGATTTCACTTTGTATACAATAATTTTGCCACGGCGCCCGTTGTCATGTGTGGCGCGGCGGATAACGCGTCTGACTGCGGATCTGAAGATTCCAGGTTCGAAGCCTAGCAGCATCGAATTTTTTTTTATGGTCGAGAATATTTTGTTTGTTGAAATTTTAATTACATTTTTATAGAAATACTGAATAAATACTTTATCTTCATTATATCTAAACTACCCGTAGTTAAAAGTGGAAATTTGCCAGATACAATTGGCCGCGAAGCGGCTGACGTAAGCAATCGGCGAAGCTAGTATTTATTAACTCGCCGATACCAATAATAATAAAATCATTTTCTGCTAGTAGATACATTTTTTACGTAATTTTTTCCTTTTGTACGTAATTTTTTACGTAAATTTATTTAACTTTTTTAACGTAATTTTTTTTCTTTTTTTCCCTAGATATTTTTACATAATTTTTTTCCATTTTCTTTTTTACATAAAAAATTTTACATAATTTTTTCTTTTCGTTTTTTGCCGTTTAGTACATTTTTCATATAAATAATGGAGATATACAATATAAGAATGGAGAAAGTCTGCCTAGTAATTATTTAAAATATTTTTTATAAATCTAGTCTGTGCAATTATTTTTTAAAACAGTTTTATTCGTTTATCTCAGAATGTACTAAAACGTCACATAAGATTAATTATATATACAGCGACGAAATATTCTTATTATTCATATGTAGTATCTTTTATTCTTATATATGTAGTGCTTTGAACGCAATAGTTTCTAATAGAAATATGTATACTGAGGCAAAACTAGTGGTATGTAATGGAATTCTGATACCGTCACTGATGTATGGAAGTGAAGCCTGGAGCTGGCAGAAGAGGAACGAAAGTAAATTGAATACAGTGGAGATGGGATCCGTCAGACATAGGTGTGGCAAATCCATTTATGATAGAGTAAAGAATGCAGATATTAGAAATGAATGTAAAGCTAAACTTAGCATAAATAATAGAATTAAAAAAGGATCGCTCAGATCGTTTGGGCATGTTGAGCGAATGAATGAGGAAAGAATCGTAAGAAAGATATATATGCTATGTATAGAAAGATATTATGTAGATGGCGCCAGAAAGACAGGACCGCGGAATACGTGGCATGACCAGATTAACCAGATACTGAAACATGGTCCCGTTAGAAGCCTCAACAACCGGCGAGCTTGCATGCGAAGATGTATGAATGTGGATGAGGCGAGAGTTGTATGTCAGGACAGAAGAGTATGGCGCTCTATCCTCTCTTCCTACCCCCAAGGGGGAAACGGCGTGATGGTAAGTAAGTAAGTAGTATTTTTTTTCTTTCTTTCCTTTTTTATATAAATAAATAAAAACTTATTCCTTAGGAAAAACATGTAAAAATATTGTCATTTTTGACGGGTTACAGCTAGTTGAATATAATAAATATTTCTGAAAATATTATTTATCCATTTTGTACAATTTTTAAAGTAAAAACCTTTATAGCCGTATATATTTAAAATATAAAATAATTCATGTATATTATTTTCAATCGGTTTGACGAAACAAATAAAAAAAATAGTAATTATTTTGGTTATGACTAAATAACGTTGTTGAAATAAATTATATGAATTATAAAACTCATTCATTGTACACATAATTAATTTCTGTCCATACAACTAACTTTTCATTGCTCCACGATAGCTTAATGACTCATGCTTTCTTTGAAGTTTATTCAAGATACCGACAAACGATGGATATGAACCAAGTTTGGCCAAACCTCGCTGAGTTGCGCAAAAAAACCCCTGTACACATTGGGCCAATGTCATTTTGGGTCATCTCAGCCAATGTGTATACGGTCCGGGAACCTCGGCAGAGCGTCAAACTTGCAAAATGGCGGACAGCGATTACACATTAGCCAACGTCGGTGTCGGCGAACCTCGCAATGATCGAAGCGCGTTGCGCGTTGCCGGCTGAGCCTAGGGTTGCCAACTATACTGTTAAAAACAGTATCATATTGTTTTTCACTACATTATACTTTTTACTGTTGAACAAAAATAAAGTATACAAAATACTGTTTTCAGCATCAAAATTATTCAGACTGAAACGCTCACAGAAATATTAGTATGGATGATTTATATTCAGAATTAACAAATTTCAAAGTAATTTATAAAAAAGTATCAGAAGACAAAGATTTTCTTGAAATGAGTACTGGCCAAAAGTGGAGCCATTTATTAGTAAACAACTCAGAAGAATTTAAAAATAATACTAAAATTATCTCATATCTATTTTCTGTTCCCGCCACCTCAGCATTTACTGAAAAAAATTTTTCAGTGATGAATGCAAAGTGGCGGGAGGATAGAAATAGAGCAAATATTAATTTAATAAAAAATGCTCCTCATTTATTTTAATTTTAGTTATAATTGTAGTGAGGCGTATGAAGTTTTTAAAAAGAGTGTAAATTAATAAGTTGTGCGAGAAGCTCTAAAAATATGTATTTAATACATTAAATAAATAAAATACTGTTCATTTTTCTAAAATACTGTTTAATATTCTTCTCAGACTTAAATATACTTTATTTCTTGTAAAAAAAGTTGACAAGTTGACAAAGTTGACAAGTTGACAACTTGATGTGTGCTCGAAAAACCGACTACCAAGCCAAGTTTGGCAAACGTCTCTACGCACGGCCAAAACGCCTTGTACACATTGGGCCAACCTTACTTTGGGCCAACCTCGGCCAATGTGTATAGGCTCCTTAATCGTTGTCCGCCATTTTGCGAGGTTGGACGAGACGTTGGCTCTGCCGAGGTTGGGCCAATGTGTACAGGGCCCTTAGAAAGAATTTAAATCGTCTTTTTTATAAAATAAGGATTATTTCAAAGATATTTATGTCTCAGAATCTTTAGTAACGCACGGCTTTTTTGTTGTATACGTTGCATGTCACTGATATTTCATACTCCTTCCCCCATCATTCTTTAATTCTTATTCTCTTCAAAGAAATAGTATTCAAAACGGAATCATTGCGTTCTCAAGTTGCCTTTTTGTATTTTCCACATCTGGGTAGAAGCACCTTGTTATAATAATCCCATTTGTGTATAAGATATTGTGAATTACTTACGGTAATGCCAACTGTGCAACCAGATTTTTGTGGGTAAGACATATTCCTTTAGGTCGCCCCGTGGTTCCACTAGAACACACTATAAATGCAGTCGTAAGCGCTGGGTCGAACTCCGTTACCCTGAAATGTGCAAAATGGTGTTTAAACATATTTAAAATTTAACAAAAATATTTAAAGCAGCACATTCACTGCAAATACATATTTCGGCGTTTTTTACGAAAATGTGGGTTTTTATTATTAATTTACATCAAAATGTATATGATAGATTACATTTTTTTAGGGCGATAAATTAGATATAACCTTTGTTCTTATATAAAAGTAATAAACTGAACATTATTTACATAATTAAGAAAATATAAACATTAATCGACAGGCCACGGCCAAAAATTGTTTTTAGTGTTGCAGGGCGAACGGAGGTTTGATTAATATTTGTATGTTGGCACAGCAAGTTTTTTTATACGTATAAAGTGTACTTAATTATCTAGAATCCGTACTAAGGAAATTAAGAAATATTTAATATTAATAAAGTTATAATGTTTTAAATTTGCAAGAAATTTATATATTTTTTGATGATTTTTCAAACCCTTTTTTTCATTTGTTTATTTATATTTAATTTAAAAATAAAATTTTGTTTGAATTGTGCCTGTCTCAATAGAAATATCTGTGTTGAGACAGGCATAGTTTACAATAGTGTGTAGAATACTAAACATAGTATGTAGATATATAGGTACTAAAATAATTATTTGTATTTGATGAAGTTTGTTGTATATTAAAGTAACATAATAAAAAATATATCATATATATGAGGTTATAGTGTGTGTTAGTAGTGTGTTTGTGTAAGTGTGCCTATTTTAATTCTCCCCTTATTTCGGATCCACTGTTTTATTTAATATTTTATGTTAGGATTGTAAATTGTGGTTAGCCCTGATTGCTTTAATTCATCAAGCATGCAATTAAGTAATTTGGGTCCAAAATAGTTATATAGCTCCTTTATCCATACGTGATATTATGTATTATGTAATCTTGGGATTTGTAGATTGAGTTTGTTTGACCGTGTGGTAATTATTGTTTCAGTTGGTTTAAACTGTGTATTTTTGTGTTTGTATGTGTATTTAAGAGTAGTATTCGCATAAATTTGTTTACATCGAATTTGTTGAATATTTCATCTATCCTTGTTAAAATTTAGGTTTTGAGGATTACTTTTATAGCAATTTTCTGAGTTGCAATAATTGGATTGGTGCACTCATAGTTGCTCCTCCGCATGCAATTATGCCGTGTTCTATAATTGATTGGCAGATTGCGAAGTATATCATTTTTAGGAGTTTAATGCTAAGAAAGTTTCTAATATTGCGCAGAAAGAAAATGCCTTTTTTATTTTGTTTGAGATGTGTTGTGTGTGAAGATTCCATTTGAGATGAGCATCGATTATAATACCTAAATATTTAATTTGATCAGTATGTTCAATGTAGGGACATTTACAATTTTCAGTGTTGAAATTGTAGCAGCCGATGGTTGACCATTTATATTTATGCTAGATGTTATATATTTGGTTTTATTAATATTAAGTCTCAAGGTGTTATTGTCTAGCCATTTTTATAGTATATATATATGCTTTTTAGCTTTTTAAAATACTATGACCATGTTTTTGCTCGGAATTGCAACACAGTGTCATCGGCGAAACAAATAAACACAACCGTCAATGGGGATATTACAGATGTCATTAATGAAGATTAAGAACATTATTGGCCTTAATATACTAACTACCCTGGAGGATTCCGAATTTAGTGACTAGAGGTTTACTTGTAATGTTTTTTATTCTAACTCTTTGGTTCCTGTCCGAGATGTAACTTACAAACAATTTTAGTGCTTTTCCAGTGAGATACCAATTTTGTTAAGTTTTTCTAGTAACTTTGTGTGGAATATTGTGTCAAATGCTTTGGCGAGGTCTAAGAAGATGGATATACATTCTTGACCTTTATCCACATTATTAGAAATGAAATCCTTAACACGGCAATAGCTTCTGTTATTCCCATGTTGCTCTAAAGCCGAATTAGTTTTCTGAAATGAAGTCATTACCTCGAGGTATTTTATAAGTTGGATTTTTAAAAAATTTTCAAATATTTTAGAAAAGGAGTTGAGTAATGTAATTGGCCTACAATTATTGATATCACTTTTGTTTCCTGATTTATGAATTGGAATTATGAGTCCTTGTTTTAGTTTGGAAGGGAAGTGTCCAAGATTTAAACTTAGATCGATTAAATAGCGTAAGGATAAAGACAATTGTTTCTTCATCGTTTTAATTAAATTAATTGTAATCTCGTTCATACCAGCGGTATACCTACTTATTTTTTAATGAGTTGATTACTTCTTCAACTTCTTGTTTTCCCATATTTTTGAGAGAGAATTTATGGGATGTTTCACAATTTGGATTATATGTATCAATTCTGTCATTACGTGAGGTTGAGTGGATTTTGTTGGCTAAGTGAGTCCCGATATTTGTAAAGAAGTGATTGGCGTGATTAACAATTTGGTTGGGATTATTTTTAAAGAATATTGTTTCATCTTCAATGTTTAGTTCGTTGAGAACTATTTCTTTATTTTTATCTGTATCTGATCTATAAAGTAGTTCCATGCAATCTCGGAGTCGGTAATGAGATACAGATTGTCCCAATTCATGTTGTTTAATGATATTTAGATTTTTTTTTTTCTTAAAAGAATTTTGTTCATATAAAGAGATAATTTTAAACAATATATTGTATTTACTCCTGCACTAAGAGATTTCAAGCGTTATTTAAAAGTTTGTGTTTTCATTAAAACTCAACTATCTATATTTCAACTGATAATATAGATAGGAATCTTCTTTTAAAGTATTTTATTACATAAAGAGAACTATCTCTATTACACCCTGTATATTAGGGTGTGTCACTTTGTACGGCGAAAAAAAAAGTTTTTTATTTTTAAACTTAATAGTTATCAAAAGTTGCATTGCATTTATAACTACACAACAATGCAAAAAAGTTGCAATTCAAGTGTACTTTTGGCTGGTTCTAGCGAGCCAAATATTCTGAAAATGTTGGTTTTTAGTGATTTTTCAAAGGTAATAAAAGTGCTGTTTTCTTCTACATATTTTTTATCAGATTACTTAATTTAGTTAATATATATATATATAGATAATATACTAAAACAAAAATTTACTGCAAATTTTAAGCTGAATTATTTTTAAAAAATTATAAAACATACAAAATTTTCCAAAGAGTATTTTTAAAGACAGAAAAAGTTATTTTTTAGAATTAAACATTGGCTTAATTTTCCTGGAATTCTGCTTGGCTGCAATAACTTCTCTAACTTCTCTAACTGTTTACCCTACGACAGACCCTGCAGCTACAGTCGTTAATTTAAGGCATCCACACATTTCCCTACCACACACAGTCAGTAGATTTCTTTCTACTGACTGTGTGTGGCAGGGACTTGGGAAAATCGAATATTCGGACAAATCGTTCGACGAAAACTGTCCTCAGCTCTTCACTTTATAAGTACATAGCTCAAAGCGGAAGTTCAGTCAGTATAAGTTTCTCATCCTGCCAGGAAATCATGTCGTAATAATGATCGTTCTCAAAATTGATTTGTGGTATCACAAAAGATCTCGATAATGATTTTTGCGAGGTACGAGCTTTCAAAACTCTCGTATACCCTATTCTATTACAATTTTGTTGTCATTTGTCAACATTTGATGCCTCCCTGATATCACTCAGTGTAGCCGAAGCAATAGCAGCGCCTGCTCTGTGCGATACGCCATAACGATCACATACTTCAGCCAACTTTTCGAATTTTTTTGTACTTTCTCAATTTTCTCTTCCTTTTACTATGTTTCCAATGCCTATGCATCTGAAGGTTCTTTGGTCTTCAAGAAATGGGTGGTCTTTAATCGAAACAGTTTTATTTTTTCCACATTTACAAGAAGAATATTTTTTGCATTTGCACGCAGCAATGTCAAAAAGAATTGTTGATTTAGTTATAAAGTTTTCTATTTTATCGAAATACGATTGATTTTTTGGTTCTTTGTTGAATGTTTTCGAAAGTAGCCTATACTGTTTGCAATATGATAATAGAAGCTGGCTGACAATGCTTGCATTTTTTCAAACTTCAAGAACGGTTCGAGCCACTTGAGAAGTGATGACTTTTGCTTGTGGTTCTAAACTACTTGACTGTTTCATTTCATGACGCGCCCACTCATAATGTCGTTAAACATATCCTTAAGTTGGTAACATAGTACTTTTGAATTTTTCGGGATATTTCTCAAAAATACGTAATTTCGTACGACCCCTGGTTTCTTTTGAACTTGACGGATTCGATGCCACTGTGATTCGTTTCATGAATGAATTAAACACCTCAATTTATTACGTATAATATGTAGAAACTTTACGACGGTTGAAAACAAGTAAGCTAACAAATACAACCGTTCTGTAAGGAGTCTGACTTAATGAGGCACGCATAACGGGAGCGCGACCCGAAACAAGCCAAAATTGCCCGAACGGGGGTAGGTATTTAAGCTAACAGATTATCAAAATGATCTTAAATATGGCGTTTTCCTTATGCTGGCTATATTATTATTAGAAAAAAGCATTTAATTACTAAGACAATTGGTAAATACAAAAAATATATCGTTCTGATTGGAACATTATTTTGCAGCTTTTTCTACATTTCAAGGCCTTTGAACTAGCCAAAAGTACCCGTATTAAGGAAAACTGTAAATACAGCATTTAATAATATATAAAAATAATAAAAATACAACTTTTGAAATCTATTAAATTTGAAAATTCGAAATTTGAAAAAAGTGACACACCCTACTGTATATGTACTTATAGAACTGGAGTATTTTCTGGATTAGATCGCATTTCTCGTGCATGGTATTGCGGAAACCTAGGCTGAAATATTCCGCATGGTACCTAAAATGCGCTATTGTCAAGGCTTTACCTCAAAAATAAGAACGTACTTAGAAGTTAGGAAATCAATCCACATATGGTGCTATTCTTACTAAATAAATAATGTATCAGAGTTAGCTAATAATGGTTTGTCTTCAAATTGCATCATCTCAACTCAAATGTTTGTCTAAGTTCCCTCAAGGACACCATCCACAAAAAACGCGATTTAGCCCAGAAAATATACCAGTTCCATACATTCGTGCTCGGGGAAACCTAAAATAGAACAAGTATATTTTTTTAATAAACACAAGGCATTCAAATATTTATTCTAATAACTGTTGCAGAGGAGATTCAAAATCACCCAACGAACGAACTGAACATCTATGGTTAATGAGACTGACATTTGACGCTTGCCATACTATAAACGTGAAGTGAAGCCCAAAACAAGTACGGTAGGTACTTAAATTTTTAAGACTGAAGAACACGGAAGCCAAAAATTATCTGCAAAAAATCTCGTGGGAGCGTAATCAGTAATCACTCTCAGATATTGTGATAGTGATATCCTTATTAAAATTTCATCCTTAGACACGGACCATTAGCAAGCAATTTATATGTCCAAATAAATATACCTAGTAGTAAATGTGCAGACTTACTGGAATTTTTCTTCGGTTCCCGTTCTTTTCAAGAATTGTGAAAATGGTATAAATTTGTCTGTTTCTCCAAAGACAACAATATCGGTATCGAATCCTAAATTTTGGAAAACTTCGTGAAGTAGGGGAGCCGACAAAGGGTCACAAAATACTATTTTAGGCTTTCCCATCAATACCAAGTGTGTAATTTCACCTAAAAATATAGTTTATATTATACCTAGTTATTAAACTCTTCCTTTTACAGTTGTTAAAATCTAAAAAAAATTCTGTCTCCTACTTATCAATATCTATTTGCATCTGCATAAAGTTTTTAAAATGGAGTATCTTGGATTGGGGGGTATAACAGAATATATTTTTTACCAGCTACTACTGTTTTTCCAAAACCATGAAGGAGTTGACAGAAAACATATTCCAATTGAAGGATGGATTTCAAGGTGAGTATACACGGATAAAACTTTGGTCTCGAAACTCGCGTAAAATGAGTTGGCGAGACGCGAGAGGGAAATTTCACATGTGTACTCGCACCCTAATTCTGATTGTTTTGAATTTCCATCATACTATACCTACCAGTTCTGAAAGTCTAACATTTTTTTAAATATGGTGGAATTTGTTTGTTTTCAAAGATTTTATTATTATGACACAATTTGTGAATTTACAATGTTCAGTTCACTAGAGGCAAAGGTTACATTTTGGCGGTTTTAATTTATGAATATTGAATATGTTTTTCACAGGTCTTACTAATCTGTTTAATAGTGGACATAAATAGCAACATAACCAAAAAATAACAACATCCAAAAATTAACACTTACGAATGGGAATAACATATTCATGTATATTCCAACTGAACTAGCTTATGCAATCATACTAAGCATAATCTTCTCCTCTATAATACTTATGCTTGTGTATTTGTGCCTATTATTTTCACAACAGAGGTCAAGAAAATTATCGGTCAATTTTTGATCGCGACAGATCAGAGAGAATCACAAATTAATTATCTAACAGATATTCGAGAAATTGATAAGCGCTAATTAAATCATGTAATTTTATCAAATATTTGTTATCAGGTTTACAATTATGTCATTATCGTTCTTTGGGATCCTTGCTGTAGAAAAAAAGAAAAATGATTAACAATAAAAATACTAGCCAATAAGAGCCACCCTAAATATTTACAAGCGATTGCTTCATAATATTAATTATAAATAATTTTACCTTGTTTTAGTGGTAAAAAATGGTCATGTAGTTAACTGTTACTCTGATTTTGTACTGAGTGAGATATTCCAAAAATAATGAATAGAAAAAAAAAGATTTTTTCCAACAAATTAATTTTATTAGTCAGACATCGTTAATGTGAGCTTTAGTGTCCGAAGATCGGTTACTTATATGACATACCATCGGACAGCGCACCCAGAGAGTACATTGAAGCATAGTACCTACTTATTAAAAAAATCCAATTGAAGATATGTTTTGCAATATTAGGATCACAATTATAATATTCAGATTTTAAAATATCACAATATTCTGTCGTATTAGTATTTTATTTCTATATTTTTCCCAAATATATGTCTACGTAAAAGTCATGATTCAATGTATTCACTTCACGCGGCAATCACGATTCCAAGTACCTACGCTGTATGTATTTGTGGCAACATGTTGATGACGATTCATTTTTTTTATTATTTATTACTAGCTGTACCCGGCCACGCGTCGCTGTGGCTCAGTCTTGTTAAATGGAAAGAAAGAAAAGAGAAAGCACACGTTTCTAATATGTTTAATTTTACAATGCTTGTGGGCATTCAATTTTGCTGCTTTTCGAAAAAAGCATGTTTTTGCCTGTCACAGATATGATATCTGTATAATAGTAGGTATGTACCTATAAACGTAGTAGGTATATAAAAACATGCGCTTATTCGAATCCAGCATTGTGTCAAAGTCAACCCGTGAAGAACTTTCGGAGATTTAAGATTTTGAACAAACGAATATTTACATTTTTATATATTGATAGCTGTTCGTACCCGGCGTTGCTCGGGTTAAGGATTTAGTTAAAAATAAGTTTGTGGGGGGACACAAAGGTTTCATTGTTTCAGTCTCTAATAAAAAAAGGATCCAATTAATCTAGGCTGGGATGGATGGGATGATCAGGAAGGAATTGTGACCTATGTATTTCGCCGTGACCTAAAGAATAAGAATTCAAAATTTGGAAAAAACGTTGTAGATTTGTACAAAAAATATATCAGGCGTGAGGGTGGGGTAAGAAGGGAGGAGGGAAAAGTTGTATTTATTACCCGTCGGGTCTTGAAGAACAAGTATGCTAAATCTGGGTCAGATCGGTCATACGGTGTAGATTTATACATAAAATATAACAGGGGAGAGGGTGTGGTAAAGGGAGAGGGAAAAATCGCTTTCCTTACCTGCTGGTTCCTAAAGAAAAAGTTTGCAAATTTTACGTCCGATCGATCTAACGGTACAGATCTGCATTAAAAATAGATCAGGGGGAGGGAAAGGGGTAAAAATGGAGGGAGGAAATGTCGTCTATGTTACCCGCCGGGTCCTAAAGAATAATTTTCCAAATTATGAGTCCGATCAGTCGAACAGTACAGATTTGCATTTTAAATATATCAGGGGGAGGGGAAGGGGTAAAACTGGAGGGAGGAAATGTAGCCTATGTTTCCCGCCGGGTCCTAAAAAATAAGTTTCCAAATTTTGAGTCGGATCGGTCAAACGGTACAGATTTGCATTGAAAATATATCAGGGGGAGGGGAAGGGATAGAATGGGATGGGGAAAATGTCCTAAAGCATAACTTTGCAAAATTTGAGTCGAATCGGACAAGCGGTGTAGATTTGTATAGAAAACAGACGGACAGATAGTCATTGAGCTTTATAGGCATAGACGTCGCGATACGATAGGCTCCACTTTCTCATCGTTTCAAACATTTTATTAACGCAAAGACGACCGAATGTTATCAAAAAATTTAATTTGATAAATGTTATAGGTATCTAAACATTTATTAATATTGTAAGGGTTAGGTACCTGTGCCTTTTTTTCTAATAATTTGTGCGAATTCGAATGTCAAAAAGAACTTTAGGAGATTTATGATTATGGACAATCGAAAATTAACATTTTTATTTATATAAATTAATAGTAGGTATATGAAAACAAATTAGGTATATGAAAACAAATTAGGTATATGAAAACAAATTAGGTATATGAAAACAAATTAGGTATATGAAAATAAATTAGGTATATGAAAACAAATTAGGTATACAAAAGCATCCTCGTAATCGAATGCAACGTTGTGCCAAAATTTCAAACAATCGGTGAAGAACTTTCAGAGATTATCGATTTTGTACAAACGAACACTTATATTTTTATTTATATAGAAGATAAATATATTTTGCGTACTTGCCCCAAATTTTAAACTTTTTGAATAATACTAGCAGGAAGGCAATCGGCTGTCGCCGATTGCTTACTGCTAGGCCGTGCGGGCGGCTATTAGCAATGATGGCCGCCCCGCGGCCAACGATGGCCGCTGCCCGGCCAATTGTGTTTGCTGTGCAACAAACACAATTGTTTACCAATGCCTACATCAGCCGCTTCGCGGCCAATTGTATCTAGCAAATTTCCATTTTTGCTATTGTGGCCGCTGAGCGGCCAATTGTATCTCGAAAATTTCCATTTTTGCTAGTGTGGCCGCTGAGCGGCCAATTGTGCAGCAAATACAATTGTTTACCTATGCCTACGTCAGCCGCTTCGCGGCCGATTGTATCTGGCAAATTTCCATTTTTAATTACGGGTAGTTTAGATATAATTAAGACAAAGTATTTATTCAGTATTTCTAATCGATTAATAAGTCAGAGCAGAGTTTTAAAATTAATATTTTGAACATGCTTTGTCAATTGTCAAATTAACACTCTTTGCCATCATATTTAAAAACGTGGTCCATTCCAAATTCTGAACAATTTTTTTTCGTATTTATCAGGATATTCTTGCACTAAATTTAAAGAAATATCTATCTTAATGCTGTTGTTCTGTAGGTCCTCATATTATTAATGTACTGGAAAATACATCTTTTCTCTTCTCTCAGTGAAAAAAAAACTGCCAGGATTCGAACCTGGAATCTTCTGATTCGTAGTCAGACGCGTTATCTGTAGCGCCACACGAACCGATGGGTACCATGGCAAAATTATTGTATACAAATAGAAATCATCACACGGAGACAGAAACAAACGACATTGGTTAGCGTAATTAATATATAGATTACCTCTATTAACTACTCTCCTCTTCTCTCAATATTCCGGTTACAACCACCCTTACACCAGTAACTTTGGCTCATTTTTTCAATACTTAACCATTATTTATATTTTAACAGAATCAATGTAAGAATTCTGTATTTAAAAAGTAGTCATTTTGATACTTTGCCTGTCGATGAGAGATTCTGTTTCTCTCGAAAATTAAATAGTGAAAAAATATAAAATATTATTAAACCCACGTAGAGGTAACAAGTTTATTATTATTTAATGATCATCACGAATAATCTCTACAAATCAATCAATAACAACAATAATAAAACTGTTTAAGGGTCTCCTACCATAAACCATGTCAACTGACAAGGACATTACAGCCGCTCCTATGTAGAGCGAAGCCAGAACTGGAATCGTGATATCATCGTGATTCTTCCCACAAATCATGACAACATCTTCCAGCTTGACCCCACGCCTGGTCAGAGCCTGGGCCACTCGGATGCTCCGCATTCTGACAGATCTGTTGGATTCTGTATGTCCTGTCGATACGTTAATCTAAAAAATATAGACTTATTATTTTCCTTGGAAATTTATTTTTTATAACATCGTGCCCATGGAACATCGATATATCTTCTATATAAGATAAATTAAACATAAATAATTCGGATATTTATATGAGAAACATGTATGGAAGTCTTTTAACAGGATGTCCCAGGACTTACGACCCGTATGAGTTGGCTTAAGTGATCACTTTACGCAATGCAACGTACACCAATTCCATCGTAAGAACATCCACACATTTCAAAACTGAAAACCTTTCGTTTATTCGAAGGGACTACGATAGACACATCTGTAGTCTTCTCCTGAACAGTACACATAGATTTCAAAGCTGGTAATGATTCCTCTATATTTTAAAATGGGGTACAAAGCAATACTCTTTTTAATTTATATATGATATTCTTTCGAATTATTTACGCGTGATAATGAGTAATTTCAATTTTTTAACTCCTTTCATACACCAGTATATATTTTAGCAATAAGTATTTTATATGGAGGTATGTTATAAAAATGGCCCATCTTATAATAAGACTTCCATACACGTTTTTCATATATGTAAATAGTTTCGTCTCCATGAGACTACAATAATTTATCTTAATTAATTAATCATCTCTCTGGGGATAAAAAGTAACTATGTTCTCGGAACATACCTACATGTAAAATATCTTCTAATATTCATATCGAACTAAGAACGGCGGAGAAGTTTTTGATTTATATTTTAGATTTTTGCAAAAATTGTCCGCATAACTTATATTAAGAGTAATAAAATAAACTGAGTCCTCGTTTCGGGAACGTTATATTATTTGCATTCAAATTAACTGTTGAATTTCTAAAAACTTAAATGGGCTAGAATTTTTTTCTTGTTATCTCCTGAAGCTCTAGAAAATTTGAAATGATGATAATAATTTAAAAGATAATTTAATTACAGAATTTTGACAAAAATAGTAAATTTTGACTGTCAATAACACAATATGGAGCACTTATAAAAATAATTTATATTTAGGATACTTATTTTTAAATAGAGATGCGAATGCGGAATACGTGTCGCATCGTTATTCTTATTATGTTCAAACTAAGATAAACGCTTATGCTCTGAAAATAGGACTAACTTACTGGTGTCCTGGAATGGGGCTCGAATCACCGACCACCAGATCACTAAGCGATCGTCATGACAATTACACCAACAAACTATTCAAATTATATCTACATAATTTGAAAATCTCCCAATAATACATTTATTATTAACATTATTTTTAATAAAAAATACTATTATTTTTAATTAGCGCATTTAAATTTAAAAGGCAGCTTCTTTGAACAAAGGATGTGAACTGCGAAGGAACCAGCCAAGTAGGTAAGTCCTTCAACCAAAAGATGCGATAACTTTGTACCAAACGTTTCCCTTCAATTTTCCCCTGTAGTATCAGTATTGTATAATAATATTATTTTATAAACTATCGATTAATTGACAAAATTAGACCGATTTAATTCAATTTTTTGGTATCATCTTCCCACAAGCGAGAAATACCTCGAGTGAAGAGATTGATCGTTTATAATATGTACTTATGTACCTATACATTGTACATTACATTATAATAATATTAAAATAGAAATCTCATGAAATCTACATTTCAAACATTTATTTATAAGAAAATTAATATTTCTGAATATCATTTTACTTTATATTACCTAATTCAAAAAAATCATTAAAAAGTTTTTAATAATCGCAGTTGTATTTTAAAAGTACCTAATTTGAAATACTCGCACCTATTGATGCAATTAAAATAAATTATAACTAATCATCAATATAAATTCATTGACATTGATTTCAAATTTCTCCTATCGTCATTTCTCTGTGCAAACATCTGTCTTTAAAAATTCATTTACTTATTCTGTAACGTTATCAGCATTTTAAAATTAATTATAATCCTATATTATTTTCTGTACGAAATACTATATTTGACTTAAATTTTTAAAGGTTTTTTAAATAAGATAAGTTTTACTTTATAAAATAGAATAAATGTAACCCTTTATTTTTCATATTATATGAAGTACACAAAATAGTTCCTACCTGATGTGTCATGTGTGCGTATTTCTTCATTTTGGCTAAGGCGTTTCTCCCGGCATGGAGGTCGGAGGTTTGGATAAGTTTTTTAATGGTTTGTTCATTAAGACCCGCCATTTTAATGCGTGTTTTTACACTTCTAAATAATAATTTTTACACCAGAAATACGCAGCCTGTATAATTTTACCCATTTAACTGATGTTGACAAGTTAAATATTTGATTAGGCTATGTAAGTGGATGATGGCTTACTTAAAGCTTTTCACATGACCTATCATAATTAAGCTATCATCGTTTGGCTTGATTTCATCATTAAGGCCTATTCTATAATTCTAAAAACCTGAATTTTAAAATTAACTGAACGAACGAATTTTAAAATTAACTGAAGTAACTGAACTCCTTTGAAAAGTGGAGATACTTGCTTAAAATCCTTTCGACAGTAATGCGCCTGTCTGCGGTCTGTCTTAGACGCATCCTCCAATTTTTTGGACGAATCAACGAAGGGGATAACTTAAAGAGGCTGGTACCTAGTGACTGGAAATGGGGAAAGATAAACTGACCAATCAAGAAGGCTACCTTCTATTCTGTCGGCAAGACTATCAGAACTGCGAGCGGGAGGAAAATTGTCAAGGACATTAGCAGACTACAATCGGGATCATAATCCTCAGTAACGAGAGAGCTGACTGGAGAAGAACTTCATTTTATGTATAAAGAAAACAACATTTTTTATAAAAATTGGGTGCGTTACAAGTTATACTTCTTCGGCATGCCTACATAAAAATCCAGCTGGACAGAATACGCATGCGCTCCCACTCCACTCCAACTCAAGGTAGGTAGGTAGGTATACAACACAAACTAGTATTTCCATCAATAAGAGTTCTCCATCAAGAGGTAAAAAATCTAAAATACAGTACCCACGCACCGAATATCATTTTGCTTGCATAAAAAAGAGAAAATGAAACATTAAGCACATAATTCAATCACCACAATAAAACATTATGAATTTGATCACGATTATATTATGCATCAGCAATGAACATCAGCAATAAACAACAATAAATGCGCCAGGAGCGTATGCAATTTTCATAACTGCATTTTCAAACAACTCGATATCGCCACTCATTAAATTATCATTGGTCAAATCATCACTCAGATAACCGCGATCATAGCTTTTGATTAGCGAATCGTGACTTCATAGTGTTAAAAATTTCGTTTCATGACGCGCGCGTATTTCGTTCATCCTAAAATTTCACTCTAAACGCACCTAAAGAAGCATAACTTAAAAAATGAATGAAAGATTGAATGAAAATGAAAGATTCTAGCAATAATGAGGACCATGAAAATATGAAATCTTTAATATCAACGGCTCCGTAAGAATAACTAAAATAAAGTCTCGTAATTTGTTATTAAATAGTATTTTACACAATTCCACTAATAAGGATTTATCGCAAGCAAAATATTTTTAAGAACCATAATAAAAAATAATACTTATGTGATATGTTAAAGACTTTTTCAAATCGAGTTATAAACATTAAAAAAATCAGGTTTGTGTTACAGGTGTAGTATGCCGTGTTTTACGACGTTTCGGATTATAATGTTGGCCCGAAAAGTCTTAAAAGCACGGAGTAATACCTCAGAAAACACAAACTAGAAGATTCTGAACGGCCATGAAAACCTAAGAAAATTAAAAAAATGTATATTCCAAAATAAAAAATGTTTTGTTTTAAAACAAGGTGGACTTATTCTTTCAACGTCGTATTTATTGTAGTATAGAATAGGCCTTATTATCTTACATCTCTCGATTAAGAAAATGTAGTCAAGATTTTAGATTGCAGATTGCCGATTGCAGATAGTGATAATAACGATTCGATTTCGAAATGCAGATATTATTTTGAATGATGTTCTGTTATTGTAAATATTTCAGAAATGTCCTCTTTTCATCGATTATCATAAATAATTACATAGATCCGTATCTAATTGATCGAATTGATTATTTTTCCTTGAAATAAATATTTGGTTATGACGTCAATAAAAACATATTCATCAATCAGAAAAGATATGTAGAAAAATCAAATTAACGAAAAAATATTTTAGCTGCGACAAATGTATTTTATACTATCAAATGTTTCCAAAAATTAAAAATGAATTAAAATAATTTAATTCTGGCGTCCACTAGCGGTAGATACATAAAGTTATTTGTGACTACCGCATTACAAAAATGGAATAATATATGTTATGATTGATTATTTCAAAAATGGAATAATTTTAAAAAAAAAGAGAGAACATATTATGTTTAAAAAAAAATACGTTAATTTACCAAGCCGCCGTGACGAAATTGGATAACGCGCCATTCCCGGATAGAGTGGAGGTCCGTTGGTTCGAATCCCGGTAGCAGTTGAATTATTTTTTCGTTAATTTGATATTTCTGTGCGTATTTTCTAATTAATTAAAAAATTTGTTAAATAATTCACAAAACTTTGTTCTGAAATTGCAGCTTCACAATAATGATGTATTTTCTTTAATATATAAAAACATATTCTCTGATTTTTTTCTAAGAGCGCTCAGCATGCTTTCTATAGTGAGCGTAGAAAGAATTCTAATTAATTTATGGTATATTAAATTTTATATAAAGCTCGTAAGTAATTTCGTTAAACATTAAAACATACCCGTATTTATGATGTACCGAAATTAAAAATGTCCTGGAATCGATCTGAATGACATATTTTATTAATATGTACCTAGTTTTTAGCATTTTGCATTGTATATTTTGCAGGAGCGTAACTATCGCTTGGGCCACTCGGGCAACCGCAGCGGATCCCGGGACAGTCAGGACCATGGACGTACTATAAATATAGAATAGTCACTAAAAACAAATCTGAGACATCGTGTTTCTGCTGTCTTCTATTGCGTACTAAATCAGTCAGAAAAAGATAGAAATTATTTTCATAACCACGTATAAGAAAGGACAATAAAACGTAATTTTTAATAACGAATGCATATGAAGTTAGTAGCGAATTGCGGTATTTATTCTATGGTCTTTTATGTTTAGTAGGTCTCTACGCCGTCTGGCAAGGCTGAGAATGATATCGAAAGGAGAGTAACTGCGGGAAACAAAGTTAATGGTGCACTAAATGCAATTATGGCCAATAAGAATCTGTCAAAAGAAGCAAGACTAGCGGTACATAATGGCGTTCTAGTGCCAACCCTTATGTATGGAAGTGAAGCCTGGAATTGGCAAAAGCGGAATGAAAGTAGACTGAATGCGGTGGAAATGCGGTCACTAAGACGCTTGTGTGGAAGATCTTTGGTCGATAGAGTGAGGAATGAACAAATTAGAAGTGAATGCAATGCTGGCTGTAGTGTGGTAGATAGAATAAAGAAAGGAGTGCTGAGATGGTTTGGTCATGTGGAACGTATGAACGAGGAAAGGATGGTTAAGAAAATATATGAGGCGAATGTTGAAGGCAACAGGAATAGAGGGCGTCCGCGAAAGACCTGGCACGATCAGGTACTACAAGTATTTGAGGATGGCCCTGTTAAAAGCCGCAACAACCGTAGAACGTGTATGAGAAGATATATGAATGTGGCCGAAGCAAAAGTGGTGTGCCAGGATAGAAGAGTGTGGCGTTCAATCCTCTCTGCCTACCCCTGCAGGGAAACGGCGTGATGGTTAGTTAGTTAGTTAGTTAGTCTTTATTTTCTTTCTTAGTAGCGCAGCCACACGTGTAAAAGAGATACCAAATATAAACAGGGTTGGTATTGTATAAATTTTATAATACATATATATATATATATATATATTATATATATAATATATAAAACATATATCGCGCGGTCATTTACACATTTTGGACACCCCCAGACCAACAACTCCCGCAATGTGCGTCTATGATCACAGTAATTCGTGTTGTCGTTCTGTGTAGCAGATATTTTGGTTTGTAACTAGTCTATACTTATAGTACGTCTATGCTCAGGAGAGTCCGGTATTGCTGAACATGTAAAAAGTGAAAAGTCTTGATGACCAAAAGGTGATATTCAAAAATTTTCTAAAATATCGACAGCCATTAAATTTTTTCGAGAAGTCAATATGTTGTGTTGTATGTACTTACCAAAAATTGTAACCTTTATAAGAGACATGGAACGAATTTGTTATTTTCGCTAGAAATATTAAACAATAGATGGTACATACTTGAAACCTTTATTTGTACTGGGAAACGCTATAAAAGAGTTGGAATAAATATATCCAAATAGATATGTATCTTAAAATAAAAATTTACTTGCAGTTAGTCTGAAATCCGCGTAGATATCAAATAATTTAACTGAAGTCACTCAAACGAACATAAAAAGTAATATAGTGAATAAAGCTATATCGATAATAATATTACACCAACATTTGCACGTCGCATCAGCGACATCAGCCCTGACGATGAACCTTGCAATGGAATCCGAAACGGCAGCCAGAGAGGTTGTTCACACTGTTGAAAAACCCAGAAAAATCTAACTAGAATATATGTAAATCATATTTCTTTTTTCGATTTGATTTAAGTAACTGATTTGTATTCAATTTATACCAAAGGCATGTGGGGTAGGTACATGGGGATCCGCGTAAAATAGTATAACCTTAAGGAGTTATATACAGTTAGAATTTTCAAAAAATCGATTTTTTTTATTTAAATTTCGTAATGTACACATATTAAAGTAAACACACAGAAAGTATCAAGTCAATCCGGCGATTGTTTTCAATATCGCGCATATTTGTAAACGTTCGCTAGGCCGGAGCGCCAGCGCTCATCTTAGAGAGCAGTCCCTTTTATTTTTACCTACCTGTTGTAAACGTTGTACCTTTTATTTACCTGTCCATTCTAAATATTCCCTTCTAATGTATTCAGATGACTAAAGTGAAAGTATGGCCCTGGAATAGACGACTCGATGAAGTTGAAAAAAATGTTTTTTACTCTATGTAAAGCGCTTTTGAAACTTTAAAGCCGTTTTTCTCAAAATCGTCTTTTTAAGATCGGTGACAAAGATTTCTCTGAAACGGCTCAACCGATCAGTCTCAAATTTTAACACAAGCTTTTTAAGTATATTTTGTAGTAATTAATCGAATGCTTTTTCTCGCCGATAATTTTTTTTTTATAAACAATTTAAAACCAAAATTTTGGTCAAAAATCGATTTTTTTTTTGAAAAATAGCCATTTTGTCAAAAAAAAATATTTTGCTTATTCCTTCGATTAATTACAAGATAATACATTACTTTGACGAAATCCTTTTGGTTTTTTCATTTTAGATGATCCAGTCCAGAGATATCGTTGTCACCGCAAGATGCCTTTTTTGAGAGGAGCTCCTGGAGATCAACTATAGCAGCTTTCAAAATTATTATTTTACAAATACAAAAATGTTAAAATACAGTTAAAAGTAACCAAAATATTTGTACAAATTTTAATATTAATAAATTTAAAAGTCTTCTCAGAAAAAATTCTTGAAAAATCGCTTTTTTGGGCCTCCTGACTGTATATAACCCCTTATAGCGCCCTATAAACTTTGGTGTCATTAACTGCCCTATAACTGCCCCTTAACTTAACTTTGGTGTTACAACTTACTATGCTTACTTTGCTCACAAAATTAATGACACCAAAATTGAGGAATTGTTCTTAAAATTTTCTTGCAGTGTCAGATTTCATAAATTATTAATTATATTAACGTTGGATAATTATACCCAACCTTAATATAATTAATAATTTATGAAATCCAGCATAGCAAGAAAATTTAAAAAACAATTCCTCACTTATGTTTCGAAATTTCATTATCAGTGTAGTTCCCAGCTTCGGGTTAGAAACCAGACCTTCGCTGTAGTGTGAAATCTGCTGTAAAGAAATAAGATTGTTTGGATTTGGGAATTATACTAAAAACACATTTTCGACAAAGTATTTAGGAACGAACTGCTACTACTTCCTCACTATACCTACAAAAATCCCAGGTCGTTGATTTTAAGAGTGGACCCTTTTTCCATTTTATGTTGGATTCCATTTTTTTAATACGCCACTGATTAATAGAATAATTATTAATTAATTTAAAAGTATATTCGGGTTTTTTAACGAACACATTTTTAATTAAAACTAAAGTTTACAATCTGTATATGAGATGTGTAGGATAAAATTTATTAATGTTACACTTATCTAGTCAGAGGGTCACCCCGATACAAATAGATATAGGGTTGAGGGGCCAGCTTTGGCCACTTTAAGATATTTTTTGCCAACTGTGCATCACTACGATCTCAAAAATAGTCAGAATCGATTTTTTTAAATTTCTCCATACAGCACATTAATCACTCTTTTGAAAATGTAGGAAAAAGTATATTAAATTTAATATAATTCAAAATAGAAACATCAAACTTGAAATGTGTCCAAATGTGCCAGTTCTTGCCGCTTTTATCTAGTTTTGGCCATGTCATTGTGCCAGTTCTGGCCCCTTCAGTTTTTATAAGGTTTCTTAATATTTAGAATAAAAATAAAACAAGATAGGCGAGTAACTATAGGAAAATTATAAGTTTTACTATAATTATGATCTTGTCATGCCTATAGCTAAAGAATAGGTTAACTTTTAATGCCACACTATACCCGAACAGATCAATTTGAAAAGATAAAAAAGAATTTTCTGCTTGTAGTTTTCTGGGGTATTCTGCCGTGTGTATCTGACCTCTCTGGCCGAAGTTACGGATCTCATTGCAGGGTCCATCGTCAGGGCTGATGATGGACCCTGCAATGAGATCCGAAACGTCGGCCAGAGAGGTCAAATTTACATGACAGGATATCTCAAAAAACTATACGCAGAAGATTCTGAATGGCCGTGAAAACCTGAGAACATTTTTAGAAAGAAATATAGTCCCTTTTTGGAAGCGGGTAATGGCATTATCATTTTAATACTATTCTCTGCAACAGATGCCAGATTAGGTATAACAAAAGTATTAGGTACCTACTCTCTTTCCTTTCCTGAGATAACTTATTTCACAACTGTTATCATTGTCTTCCGATGCAACAGGGTACAATATTTTTACTACTTTTGAATTTTACTAATGCATAGCCTCCATCTTTTGGACTTTTTTCTAATTCTTCATTTTCTGAAGATCTTGATTCGATAAAACCATCGATGTTCCTCATTTGTTGAGTTTTTTTTTAAGAATATTCTTAGGTTTCACGGCTGCTCAGAATCTTCTGGTTTGTATCTTCTGGGATTTTAAGCCGTGTTTTTACGACCTTTTTGGCCGATGTTTCGTCCTATCCTATTGCAGGGTCTATCATCAGGGCCGATGTGCTGCTGTGAGTGTTGGTGTTGTGTTCTCACAACAACACATCAGCCCTGATGATGGGCCCTGCAATGGGATCCAAAGCGTCGGCCAAAAAGGTCGTAAAAACATGGCAGGATACCCCGGAAGACACGAACCAGAAGAGTTTTTTCTTTTGATCAAACTGACAACTTTTTTCTTCATTCTTAATATTTTTCTTTTCTAATCTTTTCTTAATATTTTTTCTCTTTCTTGTCTTCTGTTTCTGCTTCTTTAACTGCCATTATTGAACTTGCCAGAAGAAATGTACTCTTTTTACGCATAGTATTACTACTTTTTTCTTTGGCTAGACTACGCCGTTATTAACTAAATATATGGATGGCCTTGGCAGTTGTAATAATAATAATTTGTGAAGTAGAGCCATTAGAAATATAGTTTCGAGGCATAAACTGTCAGATGATTTTGCTTGAGTGGACGATTCATTCCGAACATCATTTATTGAAGCTGCTGAAGTAGATATTTCATTTGGTTTGACGATTGATGCATCAAAGGACAAATGAGTCTCATTGAGGATACCTAATTTTTGAGAAAGTGTATTAGAAGAATTCAACTCATTCGATGATTGTACTCTTCCTAACTGCTGAACTGAATTATCATCTTTAAAAGCTATCCATACTGTATATAGCATTGATACTTCAGTACAACTAGTCTAATCTAAAACATTAAAGGGAAAGTCCGATGTTTCGTGGGAAACCCGTTTGCACGGCACGGGTCTAAATCGTGCAATCCGAGATGATGAATAAGTTTTCATAATTATCAAATCAAACAAACCTAAACAAACCTTTCAAATCAAATCACATAAATTTTCATAAAAATCTTAGAAATATTTTAGTAGATCTGCTGGAATCTTACTTTCCAGGAGAGTTGACTTATTGACTTATTTTTATGGACATAGTTTTTATAATCGAACTAGCTGTAACCCGTCAAAAATGGCGGTACTTTTACATGTCGGTTCGGTACGGTTAAAAAAAATTGTAAAAAATCTTTTTAAAAAATACTATAAAAAAGTTACAGAAGTTACGCGCATGGATGGACGAACGGACAGACAGACAAAGAAATTATTATAATTGGGATATCATTGTTAATACTTAATTAATTATATTTTTCAAAAAAGGTGGCCAAAACTACTGCACTATGTGAGCCAGTTGTGGCCATGGCCGTGGCCAAAACTAGTACAAAAGTAAGATTACTGTGCCAGTTGTGGCCATGTGGCATTTTTCTACTTAGAAATAAAATAAATTATGAAATAACCTTAAAACAATGTTCCTAAGGAGGCTAAATTGATTCACGAACACAAACATAAGTGATTAAAAAGTTATTTTCACATTACTCATCCACGGACCCTTATTGTTTTGCTAAGAATTTAATAATTTTTAACGAATGTCACCAAGAAGTTCAACCGACACTCAAAGAAAGAAAATGGCGGTACAACTGTTATTTATCAAACCAAAACACAGTTTAAAGAATTGATCGGCATAAATAAAATAACAAATATATTTTCATTGTCTTATTTATACACCATTGAATGTCCAAGTGGCTAAAATCGGGGTAGCGGCCAAAACCGGCCCATCAATGATCAACCCTAAGGTGGACAACGCACTACCCGCGTCCCGCGGCGGGAGGCGGTAGCGCGGTTGTCTGTTTGTACGGCGATGCAAGTGTTGCAGCGGCTCCCGCCTCCCCGGCGAGGCGGGAGCCGCTGTCGGGCGCGGAGAGCTCGGCTCCCGCGGCTGTCGAGTTGCATGGGAGACACGGCCAGCTGTTCTCCCTGCCGGCTCCACGACGGGGCTCTGCCTCCTAGACTTCCTCGTTGGGCACCTGTGACATCACGTGACACTTTATTATACCGACCACATAGGTATTATAACGACAGGTCACCACGGGATTTCTCTACTGGGAAAAAATCACGTTTTTCAAATTCGATACGCGGCCGTCGAGAAATAATTAATTACGTTCCGGACGCATGGCATGGCCCTGGCCCCTGGGGACAGTCGCGCTAGGGCGCACGGGTGCGGCCTGGCCCGGGGCTCAATTATAATATCTAAATGTATTTAAAAATAATCTGTACACCTCGTTTCTTAAAAAAAAAATCATACGATTTGATTAATTTTTGAAGCTGGCTATGGAAAAACAACGCTTTAGTTTTAAGCGCAATCATAATAGGTACCTACATATACGAGTAGATATAGAGATTGTTTCACAGATTACTCCAGAGATTAGCGTAACATACAAATCTATTTAATAGGAAATTGATAACATTGCGGTGACGAATTGTTGAAGTATAGTGCAACCATAGTGCAACTGAACTTCTCCAAACTCGAGAGGACCATAGATAAGATAATATAATGAGAGGACCTACTGGTCGCCTTCCTTCTGGGGATACCAAGAGGATACATACGTCATGGTAGTCGTTCTTGTGGAAGTATTTGTCGGAAGATAGATATGAAGATAGAAATAGAAGGAAGCAATGATGTAAGTATTGGTATGGGTGTCGTATAATCATTTAAGGTACGCAAATTTAAACCTAATGAAAAAATCGACCGAATAAAATTAACCCAAAACACATAGAAGTTCTGAGTAGGTAAGACATTGTGAGTTTTTTACGGTTTATGTAGGTACTTCAACCATTATTTGAGATGAAATAAATGTCAAAGTCTATTTTATCAGGACGATGGAATATCAATTACAAAATAACTTGAGAAAATTTGATTAATTACTCTTAATGACGTATTTCTGTCGTACCTAGATTCAATCTATATCTAGATTTTTTTATTTAAGTAACAAATTATTCAACAAAAATCATAATTAAATTATTTAATAATGATAATATAAAATAAAAAATTTTTAAAAAATGATAATATCGTTGTGTGCCTATATTGTTGACTCGGCATAGGTATGTAAAACCCAAGAACTATAATTTGTAATGATTTGACGAATCCAAAAGTCGATAGTTCATTCTCTGCGCCCTTGAAGTGAGTATTGTTATTGGTTTGAAACTCTATTAGGTAGGTACTCGCGAAAACGGTGCTATATAAATGATCCAATTATTATTATTATTATTAAGATTCGTTCATAGATTTGTGTTTTCCATCAATCAAACTATGCTCAGATCTATGCTTTATAGGAACTATTACTATAAACCAAGTTGACGCAATCGGCCCTAAGGGTGTCTGTTGAGGTGATCTGTAATTATACTGAAAATATATATAGCATAAAATTTTTCGATTGGATATAACAACTGAATGATTGATTTCTCATATGTTGCTATGAAATTAGGATTAAAAGTTGTCAATGAATTTATTCCTTAACATTGATAGAAACGCAAAAAATGGACGCATAAAATTGTCCAAAAATCCAATATGTTAACCAAGAAAATATATTAATATGTTCCGAATACGAAGCGTTGTTAAAATGCTCAAACATATTCCACAAAACTATTTTTTATATTCCACAAAATTGATGTTTTCCTCTAGAAGTGTAATGATTTTGATTTCTCTGATCCCTTTATAGATAGATGATTCATTAAAAATGTCCAAGATAATTAAGCTTTGAATATTTTGATTTATTAATTTTTACTATTTTCATTATAAGTATTTTTTTACAATCTTTTAAAGTGAGTACGGGAATTATTTAACTCTGTAATCAGGCTATTTTGATGTCGGGTATTTTAAACTTGTTGGAAAAACGGCATATTGGAGATTGAATATTAATTAATTTAGTAATCAATTTAAATGATATGGGATAGTAGTCAATCAATGAATTTAAGATTGATTGATGGCACAAAGGAAAAAATAATTCAGGGAAAAACGTCGATTTAAAGATATATTTTTTAAATAAGGTTAATTTAAAGGCTTGTGCTATGAAAATAGGACTAACTTGTTAGTCTCCTGGAATGACGCTCGAACCACCGACCTAGAGATCGGTAGGCGAGAGTCTTAACCTACTTTTTGATGTCACTTGTAATTAATAAAATGAATGAAACATTACTATATATCTTTGTAGTATTACTTATGCTATGGAAAGTGTTACGGGTTACGGAGAGGATTAGATGCGGCCCTCACAAGGCCTTTTCATGGGATATTATGGAATATCGATATGTTGAAATATTATTGTTGTAGGTAATATTGTTATTACATGCTACACGTGTTATATTTTAATGGATTATTGTCACATTTTTTGATGAAATAAAGAGGATGAATCGCTTTACGAAAGCGACGGTGCCCGGGAACGGCATATGGAATGGACTAGGTCCGTGTTATGAAACGGACTAGGTCTGTGTTAGGAAGCGGAGTAGGTCCGTCTTATTGGAGCGAACTAGGTCCGTGATGATGACGATGACGATGGTGACGATGATGATGATGATGATGGTATGATGGCAACAATGACATTACAATATGGCGGCCCGGAAAAGGGGGCCTTTGCGCATGCCAAAGCTTATAGCACGCACCGGACCCGCTCCGGTGTGTGAGGCATTTGTGAGCGCAATCTCGCGCGTTCATCGGGTAGCCGGCAATGCGTGGTGCGAGTTGGTTCGCCACCGCGAAAATGCCGTGCCGGATGACCTAGGATCCCCGAAGAACTCATGGAGGAATTGTTGAATCGCTTTTCGAAGCAATGCCCGTACTGAGAGCTGACAGTGAGCTCAGTATTTTTTACCGATGTCAGTAGAAATATTTCCAAATATTTCAAGACCCGAGTCCGAAAGCCGGTCAAGAGTGAGATCGGCCGGTGGCTGACTAGGGGGCACCCGGGCTACAGACCGAGTGTCTCGCTTTGTTGATCGCTTCATAAAGCGAACCCGCGTGGCTCGGGAAGAATGACGGAGCGCGCCAAAGTTTAGCCGAGCGCTTTAAATGATGACTGGCGGAGAACACGTATAAGTACTTATTTGGTGTATTTATAGAAATATTTCACTGGTTGTGTTTACACAAAGAGAATGGGCGGCGAGAATTAATGAGTGATAAGGCGCGCTGAACGCCGACTGCGCGACCGATTACCGTTGTTATAACGGTAACCGTTGATAAACCGGGAGTCAATTGAAATTGACTGACAAGAGTAATTGTTCTTTTATATAGTATAATTTGCAATGAACTTCTCGTGTTGAGAACTATGAAATATTTATAATATTTCAGACGTAGTCTTTCTGAACTGACGCTCTCTTTTAATGGAAAAATGAGTTGAAATATTTTCCAATATTTCTGTAAAGACTCCTTATGAGTACAAAGTATAAAATATAATGTGAGAAAGACCAACTTGATGGCCCTGAAGAGGACCCCTGTTTGGACGCACGCTCGGCACGGTCGACGATCACGAGCGATGACGTCACCTACCCTGGCGCACGGACTGTCGCGTCCGGGCGACTATGTCGTTAAGGGCGATTTTAATTAATCTCGAATTGCAGCCGCTACGGCGATCCGATCACGTTTTTACTGTATTCTTTGAGTAAATACCTATGTAATAAATATATTTCAATGTATGTCGATTAACGCGGGCGCGTGGGAGAAGCCTAATAAAAATTCGCTTATGGAGGCCCTGTTAAAATGCTTATGGATTAATTTTAGTCTGTCGTGATCGACACTATTATCGGGGGACACGCTAAATCATGTACTTTGTAACTGTTATACAAAGAATCTTGTAAACTTATTACTATTTTATGATTTTATTACTATTTTTTATGAATTTTATTGAAATGTAAAGCCGCAACGGCCGACTAATTTATTGAATAAACTGACTTATTCTGACCCTGCGGATCCAATACATTATGTCAAGCTATTGGCAGGGTCTAGTGCTGTGAAATTGACATAATTAAGACCCCGAGGGGCGTGATACATTTGATTTGAATTTAAATATGTTGCTGAGATAGTTTCTGGTGAGCGCTACTTGACCGCCCCGCGAAATGGCTAGTTCAGCAAAAACCGATACGCGGCGCTAAGATGCACTCACCCGAAGGCGCCTTGCGATTTGCTCATAGATAACATAATAGATTGGCTCACGACATCTGCGATGTTGCAACAGGAAACCGTTTTTGTTTTGATATATAAACAATAAAGGTATCGCGGGCGGGCAATATTGTTACACAATTTGTGTGTTGCTGTAGACGCCTATTGGACCACTTTCATTTCTTCAGCCTTCTTTCTTGGACTTGACTACTACTGTTTTGGGTTTTGGACTGCTTGCGTATTTTTTGCCACATTGCTGTGACACTGGACTACGACTCGGACCTCTCCTTGGATTTTTCGCTTTGGACTGAAACGAATTTCTACGCCACCGCTGTCGACTGGCATTTTTACGATTTGGTCGTCGTAAAGTTTCGGTGTACGCTGCGAGGCGAAGCACGGGGAACTGCATACTTTTAATTTGCGTGTTCCTGCGCGAAACAGATTAGTAAGTCTGGAAGGCTAAGATGGGCACAATATGATGACTCCAGAGAACTCCGTAAGGTTTACGAAGTAAGAACTTAGACAAACATTTGAGTTGAGATGATGCAATTTGAAGACAAACCATTATTAGCTAACTCTGATACATTATTTATTTAGTAAGAATAGCACCATATGTGGATTGATTTCCTAACTTCTAAATACGTTCTTATTTTTGAGGTAAAGCCTTGACAATAGCGCATTTTAGGTACCATGCGGAATATTTCAGCCTAGGTTTCCGCAATACCATGCACGAGAAATGCGATCTAATCCAGAAAATACTCCAGTTCTATAAGTACATATACAGTAGGGTGTGTCACTTTTTTCAAATTTCGATTTTTCAAATTTAATAGATTTCAAAAGTTGTATTTTTATTATTTTTATATATTATTAAATGCTGTATTTACAGTTTTCCTTAATACGGGTACTTTTGGCTAGTTCAAAGGCCTTGAAATGTAGAAAAAGTTGTAAAATAATGTTCCAATCAGAACGATATATTTTTTGTATTTACCAATTGTCTTAGTAATTAAATGCTTTTTTCTAATAATAATATAGCCAGCATAAGGAAAACGCCATATTTAAGATCATTTTGATAATCTGTTGTAAAAATGTGAGTGTCAGCCAGTTCTGGCTGACACTCACATTTTTACATTTTTTAGTAGGCACAGTTTATTTTCCTGACTTTGATATATTATTGAATGCACGCAAGACACTTAGATCACTGTTTATCTCATTACCTTAGCAACAGGTCGATGATTATTAAGATTTATTTTTAATACGATTAATGATTTTATCACGATATTGTTTATGATAAAAAATGTAAACAAAATCAATTCATGTTTCAAAACGACCTGACAACGTTGATAATAAAATCTCCACAAGTTATGTGAAATAATGAAAATTATTGCATCAGATATTTTCTTACTTGTTATTGGCCTCGTTCATTTTCTGTTCCTGAGCTTTGTACCAACATATTTAAAAAAAGTATTTTATGTTCAACTTTTTTAAATTGTTTATATTAATTTCGCCGTCGTACGTGTGTATGGAAATGTCTTGGAAGTGAAAATTAACACAAGTGAAAAAATCGAACTGAAATTTTGCACATGACTCAACGTCGATGACAACTCATTTTGACAATTTTGTCGGTATGCACGGTTGTGTCGGACAAGAAAAAAAAACCGGTGGCCCTTAATCGGGCCTTTTTTACCAATCTCCATATGTTGGCACTGATGAACATTTTATTAAAGAAAAAGTGATTTTTTTGTATTTTGATTTTTTAGAATTAATTATTGCATTTTTTATCACATGAATTGTGAGCGCGAGCGCGCAGATGGGCAAGAATAAATAAAACCCTTTGGGTATGCCTACCGCGCTCGACGCATTTTTTATTAAAAATAACCGAAGTTATTTATTGTAATTTTTGTATGTATGTTTTTTAAAGTTTATTTTTGACATCACTGGGAGGTCGTTATCGGATTAATTTTGTTGTTAAAAATGTTTTTGTGTATGTTGTAAGCGATGTAAGAAGAAATCGCGGCGGCATGATTTGATTCTTGAAAAAGATTTTAATCTTCCCAAATCGTAATATTGGGCGACTGCAGTACGGTATCGCCACAGTCCGGGGGCATCGGTTTTACCCTCTAGCGACATCAGTACCGTGCCGAAGTCGCCATTTTATCGGTACCGTGCCAAAGTCGCCATTTTTATCAAACACAATTCAGTACCCTCTTGCGACATCGGTACCGTGCCGAAGTCGCCATTTTTATACAAAAATTATAAAATGTAAAAATTAATATGATTTTGTTCGCAATCACTTGTATATGGCTTTACATAATTTTATGTAGAAAAAAATATTGAATTTGTGTAGCCAGGCTCGCCAGAGAGACCAAATATACGAAATTATTGCACCCAGCTTGGCGAGTCTGGCCCCCTTTTTACCGATTATCTCCATGAAGGATGAACCTGAGAGACATTTGTTATTGAAAAAAAAGAAAGATAAAATATAAATGTGTAAAAATAGTATGTTATAACTATAGTAGAATGTTTAGTTACATGTTTATTAATATTTTGAATACGGGACCACTGCTCATAGAGCTGCGACTCGAATTATGAGTAGTGATCCCGCCGTCAGACAGAGGTCGGTGTCGTCGGTTTCCGAAATGCCGACCTCTGACTGGTCGTTGAAAATGCGCCTGGGCGTGCGGGCCCTGATTTTTTGATGAAATAAATTACGTGGCGCAGGAACCCAGAATTCAGTTCTGCTCCTGCGTTCACCTCCAGATCTACTTGCGACTTTCTCTTCTTCTCTACTCGACTCCTGCTTCAGCCTTTGGACCGCTCTAAGATTCTCAGCGAATTTTTATACGATCTCGCTTTCGTCTGAGAATCTGCGATATCGGTGCCATCAGGTTGACCTGACCGTAAGGCGGTGGAATCACCCCATATTTTTGCGCGTTCCCGTCCGGAACACACGGTTATTGTGGTCAATAACTTTGCGAGTTTTCGTCCGATCCTGAAAATGAAAACTTTTCTCGATACACCCTGTGGGACCTGATTTTTATTTTATTTTTAGGGAACCCCCTACCCCCCCTCCCGCTGGGCCCTTCTCAAAATCGAAATTTTATTTTCATTTGCAATATGGTGATAAAAAAATCGAAAATATTAATGGTGCAAAAGGTGCAAAATCCGGCCGTCTTCTTTTGTATGTTGGAATTTTGCATCCGTCTCTTTCTCGTAGCGTGACAAAAATAAAAACCCTTTTTTAGTCTTTTTTACAGGCGCGATGTTTCCACGACTGTTTGCATAGTTTGAATGAAATTCAAAAATAGTTAGAATAATAGTTAGAGATGCCATCTTTTGCCCATTTTTCGATTTTTTTTACCCTCTCCAGTTTTTTTTGATTTCACCCAAAATCGAAATTTTCTGTTTTTTTAATAATTCGGTTTTAAAAAAACGTAGCGAGGTGCGACAACTTCCTACACATAGCGACGTTATGGAAATGTTTGTTCTGAATTGCGTTGTCCACGGAACGGCGTTCGTTTTAGTGTTTTTTTTGCCATTTTTTATATTTTTTATGCTTTGCGACGACGCTTTGGCCAATTTTACACATAAATATCGCAATCGATAGAACACGAGTGCCGCTATCGAGTGTGTTAACAATAAACGTTCCGAAGTGATGCACTTCAGAATTAAACTCGCCTTCATTCGATCTTCACAGTTTCAGCTGCTGCTCCGCGAGGAGTGGTTCTATTCTCTGTCTAAGAATCACGATTTTTTTATTTATTTAAAATATAATGGAAACCTAAAAGGTTTATGGATAACATTTTTACATGATTCAATATAAAAATAATAATAATATGATTAAGATACAAAATCATTTTTTTATAGTTGGCCGAGTTTTAACATTTTTGTCACATCTGTTTTGAATTTGTCAATGTCAGTTGTTTGCAGGTCAGGCAGGGCAGGTCATTGTATAGTTTTAATCCGTTGCAAATTAGTCGGGATTGTCCTGTTTTTGTTTTGGCGTGTGTTATGTGATAGTTTTGAACCACCTAGTGTTGTGTTGATGTTTTTCATGTATTTTGTGTAATTTTACGTCTTCGTCTTGTATTTCGCCAATTGCTAGTCTGTGAATGATTTTATGTGTTTCGATTTTTGTAATGCTTTGGATGTTTAATTGTTGTGTTATATGGTATACAGTTTCAGTTGGTGTCCGGTATTTCAGATCATAGACCATTTGTGGAGTTTTTACTTTTCAATCTTTTGGTGTTTTTATTTTTTTCTATATATTTTTTTCGCAAGGTTACAAGCAAAATAGAATTATTTAACACCAGATCTGGGATTATTTTCAAACGATATTCATTTTTTTCTCTAAGATGCCAAGAACAGCGCTCGAAAGCCTAGGTTCCTGAATAATCACACTTAGGTGACGTCATTATGATAAAGCAGTATAGGTGAAAATTAGTTGTTCCTAGATGCATCCATCCTATGCAGAGAAGAAGTTTGAATGAGTTTGAATGACATCAGATGAAATATTAAAACTAAATTACTTTAACCATAGAAATATACAGGGTGTAACAGAGCTAATCCATAATACTTTGCAGGTGGATTCCTGCCTTAATTATGAGTCGAAAACGTTCAAGCAATCATGTTAAGGAGATATGCGACGGCAAAATTTGCATTTTTTTTTCAATATTTCCGGCTTCTTTTTTGCAAAATGTTAAACTTTCATTACAGTAACTTATATCTGATATGAAAAGTTCGTTCCCATTAATATAAGTCTAATAAAATGATAAAACCTTCCAATTCCAATGGGAAAACATTCCAATTGGATTTTTTTCAGGGTTTTTATTATTTTATTTAACTCTTATTTAAACAAATGAATTTTTTGTATTCGGTATAAGTTACTGTAATGACACTTCAACGTTTTGTAATATTTGATTTATTCATTAAGTAGATAATACAATAATTTTGCATTACAATGTTGAATATCATTGTATTTAATTTTAATCCTTGTTTAATATTAATCCAATTTAATTTTGAGGGCATCTTTTTAATTTTGGAATATCTATTTCTTGTAGAATTATCCTCATTGCTCTATTCTGTTGAATTTGTAATTTTCCTCTATCTCCTTCATTACATAGGTACAAAATAATGGGGCAATATTGAAAGTGAGGAGTAATTATTGATTTATATATTGTTATCGCTGTTTCTTTAGTTAATTTTGGTCTTATTCTTCCTAAGAATGATACTTTCTTTGTAATTTTCTTTTTTTATGTATTCAGCATGTTTTTAAATGATAATTTAGAGTCTATAATTATCCCCAAATATTTTATGGAATGAACTATTTCTATTTCTTCTTCACCAATCTCTATCTTAATCTCAACATTATTCCTTTTATTTACTTTATAAATCTAATATAGACATAGCCAGTATATTAGGTAGCTTTTTTATGGTCACTTCTGTAGAATACAAGGTCAGATACGCAGTGATTTAGTTTCAGTTATAATATAAAATAGGGATTTTGGGAGAGAGGGGTCTCTTTGTCTATTTGATCGATCATGGTCAACACCGACATCCGGCAATTAAAAGTATTATTTTTAACGATTATAAAAATTATGACCAGTTGCCCCGAAACTTTCCTAGACTAGTTTTAAAGAAATACTTTTAGGGCAAAAATAAAATCATTTTGCAATGTGTAGGTAGGCACGTGTTATTTACGTAGAAAAATGTTGTATATGTGATTTGATTCTGAATCGACTTTTATTCGATGTATGTTTTGTGTGAGAATATAGGTACAGATACACATGCTTCTTTACTGGCATGCTAATGAGCATGCCATTAATAAGCATGCCCTAACAACTGTACACACTTGCTCATTACTGGCATGCTTATTAGTGGCATGCTCATAAATAAGCATGTCCAAAGCTAACAATCAAACACACATGCTTATTAGTGGCATGCTCTTGTCATAGAATAGAGACGGTCTTGTTCAAAATGGAAACTTTGCAAACTGAAATAGAAAATTCAAGTGAACCAATAAATCAAAAAAGTTCCCGAGTTTCCAACCGCACATTTTTGATTTTAGTTTATATAATTTTTATTGTAAGATTTGAATCATTCATGCCTATTAATAAAGTTTCGTAAACATTATTTCTCACTATATTATTTTTACACAACGGTGACCGAGTATTCCACAGACATTCGTGATTCTTATAATAAGTCACGAAAAGTAATGTTTTATCATCTCCCCAACGTGCCATATTTGTTTCATCTGTCGCGGACTGAGAAGATCGCATTGATAATACTAGCCGCGAAGCCCGCGAATGACATAAGCATGCTCATAAATAAGCAAGTCTGTTCACACATGCTCCAAAGATACCCCTTCTCTATGGTGAATGACAGTGGCATGCTTATAAATCAACCGGCGGTTGATTTTTGAGCATGCCACTAGGTGGCATGCTCATTTCTAGCAATGTGCGTACACACATGCCACTAATAAGCATGCCACTGTCAAAGTCGATACTGCGCATGCTCACGTGCCACTAAAGAAGCATGTGTATCAGACGCTTTAAGCTGCTTAACGTCTTTGAAAAGAACGGCGCAGTACCTGTGTAAGTAATAAGAATAGGTAAAAAATATCGATATATCAATATATCGAATTTTTTTTTGAAAAACATCGATATTTATCGTCGACATTTTTTTTCGCGATATATCAAATATAGATATTTTTTTCGAGTATCAAATTAGTATGTTTTTTTATATTTTTTTCTAGCGACCTTTTTTTTAGTCGCTATATTTTAGTGTCGGTCGATATATTTTTTCGGTGCTGACCTTTTTTTTGGTCGCCAAAAGCTACATTTTTAAAATCGATATTTTTTCTTTTATATATCGATGTATTTTTCCTGGCGCCTTTTTTTTGGTTTTTACCTTAATTTTGTCACTTTTATGAAAAATTATATCGAGAAATATCGATATATTTTTTCTCGATATATATTGATTATTTTCTATACATTTTTAAAATATCGATATTTTTTTCATGTACTTATCCCTAGTAAGTAATAAATCATTTTAATCTATGGCTACGTTAATCTATTGTTGGAGCATAGACAACAGGAGGGATTCAGAGGGGCTCATAGATAAAGAGGGACTCTACCAAAATCAGGCATCCATGAGAATCATCTATATCTACGATAATGATCTCAAACAACTAGCATTTTATATGCGTCTTGTACGGCAAAAATACACTTAAATAAAAATAATTCAATTGAATTTACGTTATTTAAATACTAGAGATGGTCAATATTTGTATTAAGTTATTTCTATTTAATCACTAGCTACTTTCGCAATGCTAAAAGTGCTTTAATTATCAAAAAACTTATAGTCTACTCACTTTTTCGATGTTAAATGTATTTCTTATTATGTTTATTTTCAACAAAATTAAATGAATAAAAAATTCTCTTATTTTCCTGTTTTACCTACAATATTCGAGTTTTTAATTAAAAAATAATGTGCTAATACTATTTATTCTACGTAAATTTCTGTAATTTCCTAGATTACTCTAATAAAATGAATGGAAAGACTAGTGGTTCATAACGGAGTTCTGGTGTCAACTCTGAAGTGAAGTGATGCCTAGAATTGGCAAGAAAAGAATGAAAGTAAAGGCCGGTTGTTTCAGGTTGGATTAAAGTAAGCGTTATTTTAAAGCATAGATTTTTACGTTCTCCACCAATCAGACGATCCGTTTTCGTAAAAATCTATGCTTTGATCGACCGCTTACTTTGATCGAACTTGAAACAACCGGGCCTAAGTAGTCTAATTGCAGTGGAAATGGAATCGCTTAGATCCGTTTGTTTCAAGTTGGATCAAAGTAAGCGTATATTCTGGGTTAAACTCAAGTTTAACTTCAAGATTACGCGAAATCACCTAGGCCCAGTTATTTCAAGTTGGATCAAAGTCACGGTAGAGTTTAAACTCGAGTTTTTAGTAACTTTTTCCAAAATCGTTTTTTTTTAAATTGGATTAAGCGGAATCTGCCAGAAAATTCAGAGCGAAAATATGAGTTTAAGCTTTCGATCAGAAGCGCATGCGCAGTGTGCGAATCAATTAACATAGGTATGTCAATAAAAGCTTTTTTTTTAATTTTCGACATTTTACATACAAAGTGTCGAAATATACAATATTTTGTAGGGTGACACAGACTTTTCTGACGATCGACTGATCCTACAGTATATCCTTAACAGAAGTAATTTACTTAGACCTCGAACAATACTTTTTTGTCGGAAGAAATTGGTTTTTCCGTAACTCTAAGGGCTTGTTCAGACAACAGGAACCGCGCGGTTTCATTTTTTCAGATAAATTTTTATCTAGGTATTACATAAATACGTAGATAAAAATTTATCTAGGTATTTATGTAATCGTTCAGACGTGACCGCTCGGTTCCCACGCGATTCCCGCGTGTCTGAACGAGCGCCTAATGAATTTTACCACAGAGCATTGTCGACAATTTTTTTTTTCAAGGTTTCTATTTCACTTTAATAATTTTACATTTATATTGATGAAAGGTGGGTAAGTGATGTATCTGGAACACTGCTTCCTGGACTGCGGATAGGGTCAGCCATCACCAGAGCATTGGCTCCGCAGACCATATTTTAATCAGTCGATGAGCACTATAAAAATCAGAAATATATTTGTCATTATGTCCAAACAAAATATCATGTTACGACAAACTGTACTAGGTACCAGATTTGGTAATTGCTATATTATAGAAGAGCGGTATTATGCCCTCAAACCATATGTACAGCAATTTTTAATTCTGAAGTCTGAAGGCCCAATTAATTGTGGTCCAGCAAAAACACCTAAATATCAAAGAAATCAGAAAGATGTATTGCGACCTCACCGGGAATCGAACCCGGAATCTTCAGTATATAGAGCCAGTGACATGACCACTGGACTATGAACTTCAATATTACTAACCAATGTTTTCGCATGGTTTGTACATGTGGAACTGATGAGCAAGGAAAGGATGGTAAGGAAAATTGTTTGTCGAAGGCAACAGACACAGAGGGCGTCCGCGGAGTAATAGTAATAAAACAATATATTCGGTGTATGAAACTCTTTTATTGTATTTTATATATCTATTAACAGGAAAAATAAAATTTTAATAAAAAATACAACTTTCAATTATAATTGAATGAAGCCAGACCTCTTTTGGCTTTATGCCTTTCCAAAACAACTTCCTGCTGATTCTTTAGTTGTGTTTTAAAAATCTCTAACTGAACCGCATATAATTTATTCTGTCGTGGGCTTTGGTTTCAGTTTTCTTTTACCTGCGAACAAAGAAAAGGTTATAAACAGAAAAACTAAAGAAATACAATGTGTCGGACAAGAAAAAACCGGCGGCCCTTTCGGCCTTTTTTGCCAATCTCCATATGTTGGCACTGATGAACATTTTATTAAAGAAAAAAGTGATTTTTTTGTATTTTGATTTTTTAGAATTGATTATTGTATTTTTTATCATATGAATTGTGAGCGCGAGCGCGCAGATGGGCAAGAATAAATAAAACCCTTTGGGTATGCCTAGCGCGCTCGACGCAATTTTTATTGAAAATAACCGAAGTTATTTATTGTAATTTTTGTATGTATGTTTTTTAAAGTTTATTTTTGACATCACTGGGAGGTCGTTATCGGATTAATTTTGTTGTTAAAAATGTTTTTGTGTATGTTGTAAGCGATGTAAGAAGAAATCGCGGCGGCGTGATTTGATTCTTGAAAAAGAATTTAATCTTCCCAAATCGTAATATTGGGCGACTGCAGCACGGTATCGCCACAGTCCGGGGGCGTCGGTTTTACCCTCTGGCGACATCAGTACCGTGCCGAAGTCGCCATTTTATCGGTACCGTCCCAAAGTTGAATACCTTGTCTATTTTTTTTTTGGAAGTTGTATATGACATGGTATTCTATCATGGGTGGAAATGGCGAACTTTACATATGTGTACCATGTTTATTAAATCTAATCAATAGTATATTGATTGATTAATGATGTCACTGTGACAAAAAATCCAGTACCGTTCTTAAAATTTGGACAAACTCAAAATATTCTAAATATGGGGACTTCAGAAACAAAACAACACAATCTTTAAAGTATTTTATCGGCAATTATCTATAACATATTTTTTCAGACTATTGCTGGAGATCTCCACGCAATAAGCCAGCCAACTTCTTGCAGAATCGTGCAAACCATTTCCCGTCACAGCACATCAAGTCATTGATCACATCACATCACACACATCAAAACATTGGCACAGCAAGTCAAACATTTTGTTAAATTCCCTCGGTCGTCCCAGGTCCTATGTGAAAACCGAGGGCTATTTTATCAAAAAGCGCGATTTCCAGGAGTGGTGGAACGCATTGATTGCACCCACATTCCCATCAAAAGCCCTACGAAAGCCAGAGGGGAAATATTTAGGAATAGGAAAGGATGGTTCTCGCTGAATGTGCAAGTAGTGTCCGGTCCGAGGATGGAAATATTTGACATTCTTGCCAGATGGCCGGGTTCCGCACACGACTCAAGAATTTTTTATAATAGCGGCTGTCGTAGGAAGTTTGAAGAAGGAACGGTCTCAGGCATCCTCCTCGGTGACAGCGGGTATGCTCAGACGAGCTACTTATTTACGCCAATGTTAAATGCCATAACCAATGCTGAGGAACATTATAATAGGTCACAAATAGCGACAAGAAATGTTGTGGAGAGGTTATTTGGGGTTTGGAAAAGGAGATTTCCGTGCTTGAGCAGGAAACTCCACAACAACCTCACAAATACAACTAACATCATAGTTGCTTGTGCAGTTCTGCACAACATAGCCATCGCATCAGGGGACCCACACTTTATCCTTTCATCCGACTTAGATAATACACCAAGTGCTAACCAACCGACTGCAATCCGGTCTAACAACGTATCCGGCAGGTTAATTAAGGTAGCATTTATCGCTAGGCATTTTTCGTGATTTAAATTCTAAAACTAGTATTGAAACTTTTCTTAGATTTATTTTATTCTGATATATATAAATACACCTCTCACTGCATTACTGAAAATGTGTTCTCTCATTTAAATTTTTATTCTTTTTTGTTGTATTATTCTCAATATGGCTACTTTTTTCTGCTTACTAATTAAGTCTCTTTTTCTTTTATTTAAATTTTTTTATTCTTTCTTGTTGTATTATTCTTAACATGCCTAAGTTTTTCTGCTTAATAATCTGCGGAGAGGCGACCGTAGCAACATGCGTTCAAGCCCCATCCCCAGCCGTTATACGACAGACAGACAACAAAATTAAATTAAATTATTTGATACTTCAACATTGAAAGATACATTTTCTTATGTCATTTAATATTTCTTAATTATTTGGTTTATTAAAGAAAAAAAGTTCCTTCATTTTATCAAATATTGAATTGTACTATTTGGAAGCAATATGGCTTGAGCCTACATACATTGCACACATTCATTTCTGTGGTTTTATTATTGAGCAATATGTAACACGTACGTCAAGATGATTTTCATTTTATAACGTGAGAAAATAACATTTTTATATCATACATTTGCATTTTGTATGTTAGCGTTTTAAATTTGTCCCTTTTTTTGTATTTTTTTTACTCCGTACTGACATTTCTTTTGTTAGTGAATTGGTAAAACTTTTTTTTTTTTACATTCATTTTGCTCTGCTCTGTATAAATACTTATTTCCCTGTCACCGCGTTAATGAAAAAATACATTTTCTTTATATCAGTTAATTCTCTTTCTCAATTATTATTTATTAATAAATCATGTTATTTTATTATTTCATATTACTGTTAATAAATTTTTTGAAATATGTTCAGAAGTACTATTTTAGGATTTTACTATTGCAATATCTATTATACATTTATGTGATTTTTCATCTTAATAATGTGAGGACATGAACATTTTATTATAATTTTTAAAGCTCAAAATAATACTTTGGTTAGTAAATCATATGATATACAAAAATGAAATAAACGACATATCACCTTATACACCTATCTTTTCTTCCACTTTGCGATATATTTCCATGTATAATTCGTAAAAATATCTAAAAAGTGCCATAATTTCAAAAATTTATTTACGTAAATATCATGTTGCATATTGAGCAGAATATTAGCGATTGTATCACGAGGGAGGAACTTGATGTACATATTAAATGTATTGATGACTTCATGTCCGAGTAGTAGTATCTCAGCAGTACAGTGGCGAGTGATTTTTTGCTAAGCTGCAACGTGCTGTAGGGCCCAATAACTGCAGCGAAACACGTCACAAAACACTCCAGGCTTGAGTTAATCACACATGTGTTGTATTGTGACTTCACCGGGAATCGAACCCGGAACTTTCGGAATGAGAGGCCAGTTTCATGCCCACTGGACTACGAGGGCCGTCATCAAAATTCAGTCGTAATTGTGCTAAAGGTCCCATTACCTTATTGATCCTTATTGAAAAACCTTGAGCTAATTAATGAAACTGCAGAGGATAATATCACGCTAGAGTAAAAACACTATATTAGATATTGTATATATTTTATTAAAATTTTGCGAGTAAAAAAAACAAAAATTAAATCACATCAGTTAAATAAAGGTACAAGTAATTTGAATAAAAACTTCTATCCGTCTCAATCCGCCCATCAGCTAAATTTGAACAAAAGAGCGGTGAGTGCAGACAAAACAGAAAACTGTGTATGACAGCAGATGCAGATCACCTACTAATCTTACTGGCTACGCTGTTTTTATTTTGATGTATATACATATTTTAATAACAGATTTCCTTCAATATTATTATTACAATATTATTAAAAAATGTTGTTTATATATACCAGAAATGATTTGTTTTATTTTATACTCGAATTTATATTTTTTTAATTTATCATACATTTTTTAAATATATTAATTTTCAAATTTATTATACACATTTAAAAAATATTCTTACATCACAATGATTGATTTCTACGAAAGAACGTTTATATTTACTACTTTAAAAAATAATCTATATACTTTGAATGTTTTTGTGGTTAAACTTAATATTTTTAATATTTAAAGCATTAACTTTTTGTTAAGATTTTACTTATCTTTTTTATTTATGTTAGTATATAATAGTATACAGGAAGCGCTAGTTTAAAATTACATTTTTCATATTATTAATAAAAATAGAAAACAACAACGGAGCCTTGCGAGACACCTGAGAGAGTATGGAGACAATCTAAAGCGAATATACCGTAGGAGATGAATTGGGTTTCTATTTTGGAGGTAGCTCGCCATTAATTTTAGCTGAGAAATCAATCTCATACGGCCTTTTCAATAATACATCATGGTTGACTGTATCAGAAGCCTTGGTGAAATCATTATATTAACAATTAACAGTGCTACCGTTACATAATTCGTGAGAACCATCAGATTTGTCTCAACCGGGCGTCCTTTTCTGAGTCTATGCTGTTCATCAATTATAAATGGCTCTCTTCGGGAAGCGACGATTCTACTTATTATAATTTTAAATACCTCAGCTGGTGCAGAAAAAATAGGTACAGGTCTGTAGTTTTTTTCAGATGACTTAAGAAAAAGAACCACTCATATATTTGAGTAACTTTTGACATGTTTCCGGGAAGATCCCTGTATTAATGGGAAGATTATACAAAAAACAATCCTCACTCACATCAAGTATCTTACCAGAACGGAACTTCTGAGAATGGTCAAGATATATGTACTGAAATTTGTTCTTTTTACCTTCAGTTGCTTCATAGAATATATATTGCTTTTGGATATTGTAGGTAATGAAAATGTTTTCCTACATTAATTTTATTCTGAAAACTATAAACATACTATATACCTGTCAATGCTTGTATTTTTACCGAACTGAATGTATTTTTCAATGTTTACTGAAGACATTGAACAATACATTCCTTTTAATTTGTTGGTGCCTTAATATGTTTGTTAGTACATATATAAGCATATAATTTTGATACTGTAGTTCTTGGAATAAACTATTTCATTATGTTTAAAACAGAAGATGAATATAAACGAAATTAAATGCCTGGTAAAAGTATTAATAATTATTAACAACACGGCACTCGTTGCTATAACAAGATGACAGGTAATGTCCGTCCAACTTATCTGGAGAATAAAGGAGGGCGTCCCAATCGTTGTGGTACTGCCCATAGTCTAAAAATTATCTCATTTGTAGGGAATTTTATGCAAATTCGTTTTTTCTTAAACAAGTTATTAAGCAGTATACGACACGATAAAAAACAAAAAATGTAAACTAACGTACAAATAAATTTATCAAAATATACATCCGTAAAATACACAACATCACAAAATGGCGTTTTTTCAAAATCAAAGAAAAATACAATTTTCAGGAAAAAAAAACAAACAATAATTATTATTTTAGGCCGGCGCCACATTAAGCAGATCTTCCGCCGCGTTTTTTCCGTTGCGCCAAATCGCCAAAGCAAATAGATCGACCGATCATCCGCGTAGTGTGTTTAATAAGCGCATATTGTAAGGAAAGAAATGTAGCGATGTTCCACGACAGAAGAGACGCGGCGGAAGATCCGCGCAGTGTGGCGCCGGTTTTATTCGGTGTCTCATGATCATGACCACCATGTTTAATTCAGTAACACCTAAGGATATAAATCGGTTTAGGGCCGTTGTATCAACTTGGTTTATAGTAATCTTTCGTTCAAAGCATAGATATTTTGCATTTTCCACCGATCAAAAATCGCTCTCGTAAAAATCTATGCTTTAAATGAACTATTGCTATAAAGTAAGTTGATGCAACCAATCTTTAATGTGCATAAATAAAAAAGTTTATTTTTGAAGAAAGATGTTTATACAAATGAACTCGTTAATGAATTATGTAATAAAAAGTATAAATAATAAAAATTCTATGTAAAAAAATTATCGAATAAAATATGTTCTAAAACTTTTCGCATCTTACGGCTTCTAATTCAATTTTTCCACTTATCCTTGTTCTTTTTTTTCCGGGTTTAGATATTTTAATGCCCATTTCCACGGCCACTTTTACCTTCTTTAACTATTTTGTAAATTGCCGATTCAGAAATACCTGAAGATATTGTATAATAGTAAAATAAAAAAACTAAGTATGGGAAAATCATTATAACTGCATGGCAGCACTAACCTGAAGTGGCGGCAATAAGTCTATGAACAAAATCAAACGGTATAATTGGGGCTTTTAGACGTTGTTCCTCTTCAAAAAACGTGTGCATTTTCAATATTATTTCCCGAACACCGCTTTTAATGGTTTTTGGCATGGTGACAATCTAAAATTTTCTTAAAAAACTGTCGAAATTGTCGTGAACCCCTCTGTAAACAAAGTCTGTCAAAGGTCTGTCAGCTGTAGATAATCCAATATGGCGTCGTTAGTTCCAAATTTGGCCATTCTTCAGATAAGTTAGACGGACTATAAACAAAAACGTCAAAGAATGCCATAGATAAAAACAAATAGACGAGAGCTACAATCTAAAGGCGGCCATACACGCTCCGGTAGACCGTAGAGGTACAGCTGTTCGGTCGACCTCTAGATACGTACCGCAGCGTGTGTGGTGTTCGCGTGTGGAGGTTTCCAGACCTGTACAGGTGACCGCAGAAGAATTGAAATTCTATAAAGGCGGCCATAGACACTCCGGTGCACCGTACAGGTACACCGCATATCGCAGATCGGTCCGTACCGCAACGTGTATGGGCTTACCCGTAGATCTCATACACGTTGCGGTACACCGCATGAGTCTTACTACGATTTTCGAGTGTACTATAGTAATGGGTCCGCTCTGTACTCACTACTACAATGTAGTACTACATTGAAATGCACACTTCGCACATTTTGAAGTGTAGTGCACACTACAAACTACAAACACCAAAGTTATTGAAAGTATAAACTTCAAATAGTACTCTTCATTTCAAAGCGAACACTACAAAGTACATACACTTCAAAGTTATCGAAAGTATGAGAAACATACTTTAAATAGTGCATTTTTTACGTGAAATTTTTGGAAAGTTGATGTAGATATATGAAGAAATCTCTGGAAACTGTAACAACCCCCCCCCCATGGTTTAAAAATTTTTTGGAATCAAATGAAGAAATCTGGCTAGCGACCTTTTCTTTTTTTGTTAGGTCGCCAAATGTTACTGTGGAGAAAATATCGTCAATTTATCTTAAATATTTTTCTCGTTGACATTTTTTTTTTTTTTAGCTCGCCAAATTTTTATTTGGGAAAAAAATATTAACTCACTAGTACATTACTTCATTTCATTACACTTCACTTCATTAATACTACAATTACTTCATTAATACTACAATTACTTCATTTCATTACTTCACTTCATTAATACTACAATTACTTCATTTCATTACACTTCACTTCATTAATACTACAATTACTTCATTAATACTACAATTACTTCATTTCATTACTTCACTTCATTAATACTACAATTACTTCATTTCGTTACTTCACTTCATTAATACTACAATTACTTCATTACATTACTTCACTTCATTAATGCTACAATTACTTCATTACTTCGTTTCATTTCGTAGTACTACAATTACTTCACTTCAAGTATTTTTCCTACAATTGTAGTGTACACTTTGTAGTCTTCAAACTGGTGAACGTGTGTTGTAGTCTTCATTTTGAAATGTAGTTTTTCCCTTCGCTAGTGTACTATTCGCATGTTTGAAAAGCATATTTTTATACGGTTATAGGATACTATTTTTTAAAGCTCTTTTGTGCGTTTATTTTTATTTCCTGCTTAAGCAATGTTTTATACGATATTGCACGCGTTAAAGATTTTATATAAATATATTATATGTATATATTCATATACACGTTATAAAATTATACTTTAGAAGGATCAACTTTTTCAACTACGGTTTTTGCATGACATTGCATAATATGTCAAATATTTTATTCAAAATGGCAGACGGCATTCAATTGTGTTCGCGTGTCACATCTGTCAGCTGTCATCTGTTGCGGTGTCGCACCCAGCACTCGCGGCATGACGCCGGAACGGCCGGAAACAAACTGAAGCCATGTATTCACTAGGGGACAAATCGCGAAACATTCCGAGCGGCACGTCGCATCAACATCTATGCTCATGTTTCGGGGACAATGATGCGGTCATTTGACGTGTACACACCGGGATTCACATATCACTTGTCGCGGAAATGTCGCCCGATGAGGTTATGATGACAGCTGCGTATCTATTTATTTTAACGAGTTATCGAAACGTAAGAGGAGAAAAAGGTGGTGGGTGTGTAATTATTTACTGCAAAGAGAAAGAAGGATGGATATTCTATGCGATCTTCGAATGTCTGACGGATCTTTTGCCAATTTCTCTCGAATAACAACAACTGTTTTTGACAATTATTACAAATAATCGGGCCTTCCATAGCCAAGCAAGACAATATTAAGGAACGCTGTTGGCCCTCACATCATTTTATTTTTCACTCACTTACCACGTGGTACTGACGCAAAGCATGATGTCGCCGTAAGCTCGCTCGGGTACCGTGCGAGTAGGGTAACGTAGCAACGTTGCCGCGACACGTAGAAATGCTCCGCTATGTTGTGCGCGACGTCGCAGAACAGTGCGCGACGTTGCAACGTCACGTAGACTCTATGCCACGCGTGATGTTGAGGGGCAATTTGTTCCATAGTGAATACATAGCTTGAAACTAAACTAGGGATGGGTAAAAAATATCAATATATCGATATTGTTTGAAAAATATCGATATATTGATATTCAATATCAACGTTCCCTGTAAGGTGTGCGCGTGTGCGCGCGTTCACCTAGCAAAATGTCTCCACACACATGTTTTACACTCCGCACAGTCAATATTATAAAATAAAGTTTCCTTTGCCAGATTTTAGTTTTGCTCGAATGCATGAAACAATACATGCACAATTCTTTCGCACGCTTTCGGAGAAATGAGTCGAATAATACAATTTTACCTACTAATTATATAAAATTCATCCCCTTAAAATGTCGAAAAGGAGTGGATGTGGCGACCGTTAAGAAGAAATCCTGCGATAAATTGAAACTGGAATGGCTCTCTGAAATCGTCGAAAGAAAAATGCCATCTTCAATGCATTTACAAAAAGTAACAATTGGTGAAATATTTGTTTATTCGAAGACATATGATCGTGTCAAATGCATCATATATATTCCGAAGCAAATATGAAAAGTAGGTACAATAGAAATGCGAAGTTTTTCTAGTAAGTAAGTAACATTTTTTAAACTAAAAAATATGTATTTATTTGGAATAT